>JAQFZX010000040.1:0-123557 GCA_034682405.1 Hydroisotoma schaefferi | reverse complement strand
CCGGGTTATCATTGGATAACCACCAACGCTACCAGTTTGCAAGTTTAGAGTTGAACGAGCATCCTGTCGCGTCTTCAGGTACTATTCGAAAAGAACACTATTTGAAACAATTACATAATTTCTAAACGCGTTCACTCCTTTGTTCTCCAGGGTAAAGTGATCTTGATCTCGTATTTGGATCATAGAAATTACAATGTTTATACCTCCAAAAACTACATTCAATTTTTACCAAGAAAAATACACTTTTCATAATTTCTAAAAAATGATTTCTTGAAAGTGTCAAAGTCAAAATAAATAAAATTCCCCCAAATCTGTTGTTTTTTTTAAAAAATGTCCTGCAACTACGCAGAGGGTCTTTCTCCGTATGAAAACAAAGGGAAACTTGGAGTTCCTGAGGTAAGTTCTAAAATATTTAAAAATGTAAATTGTAATTTCCATCCAATTTTTACCTTATCTTTGCAACAATAAAGGAGTAAAGATAAGATAAATCCGTGATTTCTTTAGGTATTTGACAATGATGCGGTTGTGGAGGATAAAGTGCAGAAATTAGCAGAATGGATGAAAGTGGCCAAGCATACGGTTGTTTATACTGGAGCCGGCGTTTCCACCGCAGGTGAATAAATACCTTAAAGTCGCGAAAATAAGCCGCGGCTAATCAAAGGAAAAAAGAGACTAATGGGAGTATGGAGGGGAAGGTGGATAGTTAAAAAAATGGTTACCCTAAAACCTCGCCTAGAAACCGCGGGTTGTATATGTAAAAAAAAGATGCTCTAAAGCATATTTAACATGGGAGAGATACCCCTTTTAACATTTAAAGGCGTGCGGGATAATAAACGAGGGCGGTGTATGGGCGAAGATTTAGGGTAATTAGCTTGTTATTGTTTAATTATGAAATGGACAGCCGGTATACCAGACTTCCGAGGGCCTAAAGGCGTATGGACACTTGAGGAGAAGGGATTGAAACCGGAAGTAAACGTGTCCTTTGACCATGCAATTCCTACAGATACGCATATGGGATTACTTGGTTTTGTCAACTCTGGTATGGAGTTTTTTTAAATATGGACGAACTTAAAAGGAAGGATTAATGGGGTTTTGTAAAGATTCAACCGTTTTTTCTAACCTTTAGGTCACGTTAAATACGTGGTCAGTCAGAATATTGATGGGCTGCATATGAGATCTGGGCTGAGGAGGGAACATGTGTCTGAGTTGCATGGAAATATGTTTGTAACGCAGTGTAATTACTGCGACAAGTATGGAGTTAATTTGGATTTTTAGCTATTTGTTGCGAGTTGCAGTAGGTCATTTTTATATCATTTTTTATATTGTATGGTATTTTTGTGTAGGCAATTTGTACAGTCTCAGCCAGTTCCGACCGTTGGACAGAAGGAAGTTGGTAGTAGTTGTCTTTGGGTGAAAGCGAGAGACCGGAAGTGCAGGGGGAGGCTACGAGACAATATTCTTGACTGGGATCATAATCTACCTGAAAGGGAACTTGATGCGGCTATTTTTCATTCCACGTATGAACTTTTTATTTGATGAGAAGTATCAATTGTTAAGCTTTCTGTTGTGTTGAAGAAAGTGTTATTTAATCATTTTGAAAACAGATTATCTGATCTCAGTATTTGCTTGGGGACAACTTTGCAAATTCTTCCTGCAGGCAACCTTCCACTGAAAGCTCAGAAAAACGGAGGAAAATTTGTCATTGTTAATCTACAGCCTACCAAGCATGTAAGATAACTTTGTATGAGTCATTAAAAAATCATTTCCAGTATAGGCACCTACATTTGTTAAAAAATATATCAACAGATCAAACGAGCTGATTTAGTCATCCATACTCAAGTAGATAAGGTGTTCAGACGACTTTCTGAACTTTTGGAAGTTCCGATTCCCGTTTATGAATCAGAGAAAGACCCTACGCAAAGTCTTATTTTATGCAAATCTCTGAAAACATTAGAATGGACAATTACAGGTATTCATTTGCAAATACTAACGAAAATGAGGGTCTTTGATTAGTTATTTAATCTGTTTTTTTTATATTTCAGCCCCCATGATTAGTAAGCTTCGGAAATGTGTAGCTCAAATATCGCCTAAGTCTACCCAAAGTCAGAGACAGAAACCTTTAAAAAAGAGGAAATCTCGTATTAAAGAGGAATCCGATTCAGAATGTGATGAAAAAGAAACTCCACCAAAGGCAAAGGTTCTTAAAATGGATCTTGAAGAAACCATCGTTTCCCCTGAAAATAAATATTCACCCTCAATTAGTGATTCTACTAATGCTGCATGTGTTAAAAGCAATTTAAAAGATGGAATGGATGTTTGCCTTGAAACTGGGACAAAAGTAGACATGAATGACTTATCGATCCCTACAAAAGTATTAGAAGCAGGTTTAAACACTTAGAATAAAGGTTACCGATATCTTCTTATGTCCAATGTCTTATGTCCGATTATGATTATGACCAACTGTAGACAACTAGATAAGTTAGTATAACTCGTATACTTATTGCTAATATTATCACACCACAGTTCGATGAAACTGAAAATGACAACATTTTGATTTCATATGTAATGTGTTGTGGTTCAATGCAATAATAAAAGCCTAAAACCTTTGAAAATAAAATTAAGTACATTGAAATTGATTTTTAGCTTTGTAGAAGTAAAATGGGTTAGGTATATAACGATCGACACCATTTAAAATATTTTTTCAAAATAATATCGGAATCAAAATGTCATCAAATCTTATTTGTTTACTCTAGCTTTTGATTACCTTATACTGGCATTTCATTTAATGAGTTAATTTTGGTCCAATATGTACGTGTAAGACATTGCACGTCTTTTCTTGGTTTATTGCATGCAGGACTCAGCCAGGCATAGACTTAACAAAATGCAAAAGAAGAAAAGTATATACTATTCTATAATCCGTGCTTTACCCACTATTCTCTCAGATAAAAATACCGTTAACTATTCAATTGTTCCTAGTTGAAAAGACAGAGCAGTGTATTGATTAACTTTTTCTGCAATTGTAATTGACAATCTCTCTCTCTCTCGTCCTTGATTCATGAAACGCAATCCAGCAACAATGCAACGCCTAGCCGTAGCCCCTTTTAGGACTTCTCTGTTCTTGTATTGTACACCTTGCCTATCCTTAAGTAATATTTCCGATTACTCGAAGTGATAGCAAAGCAATCCAATCCAAAACGTTAATATCTCAAGTAACATGCAATTGCCAGCAAGTAATTTAATGAGATCTATTAGATGCATGCAACTTTAAATAATAAATCAACCAAAAGTGTTCATAATTTTTACAGATTTTTATATATGCACTTTTCTACAATAGTATGTATGCTTCACAACCTACTTTACTAACTAGATATTAGGTAGCTGAAAATTCATTTAAAGCGTTTACGTTGCATTTGCAGTTATTTCATTCCATACTTTAAAATGACTCAATTCTACAACAATACTAGAAAGTAATTATTACCCTATAAATTATTGTAGGACCGACAGTCTAAATGTTAAAATTACATGTTATGTTGATGCTAATACAAAAATACATTTGATTTGAAGATTTGATAATCTGAGGAGTTCATTTCATAATTCATACTACTATTGACAGGCTTGGAAAGAAGTCACTAATAATATCAATATGATCTCTTAACGAAATTATTTCAAATCTAAACTAGGAACAATTAAACGTTCCATATACTGAATAAAAGAATACTGGACATGGCATGGCATGGCTTCTGGAATACTTAACTCCTGAGAGATGATGTTTCTGAATGTACTGAAGTCTGCAAATAAAAAGTTAATAATTAAAGTTAATCATTCCATCAATCTTAACGCAATAAAATAAAATACCGTATTTCCCGAAACAATGCCCCTGCGGAATTATAACTTCTTAGGAAATTTCCTAACTTTAACATAGAAAGGTTGTGAGGCATTATACCGGGGGTGAGAGTGGGTATTATTTCGTGGGGGGTTGGCATTATTTCGGGAAATACAGTAAGTCATCTTAGCTTCAATAATACGTACAGGTTAGGCTCGGACTCACACTCATGCACGTTCTTTCAGCAGCTTTTTCATTTCATACTACAGCTTGATTTAGCTTTCTGAAAAGCTGTACTTCCTCCTGTATTACTCTGATCGTTCCAGCTCTTCTTGACAGAACCTCCTTCACTGCTTTCATTCAAATAACAAAAAAATATTAAATAATTTATAAAAACAATAAAACTAAAAAAACTTTCTAAATTTTTTTTTAAAAAAAACCCAAAATCTCACCTTATCATTTCAGCCTTAGAGGATGATGAAAACCCCTTTGACATTGACGCAAAAGTTGAGACGCTTGGTCCAACTTCTCGTTGAAGCCTCCAAAAGCGACCCCCAAGAGTCGGTGCAAATTTGGCAGTTGAAGACATCCTAAAAACAGCTATTTCTTTGGAGTTTTTTACTAAAAAAATAATTTAAAATATGAAAATTTAATAATTCTTTGACTGAATAAAATTTTAAAGTTAAATGTTAGACGGATTTACCAATTTCCCTACCTTTTACAATTCTTGAGTAAATCCTAACGGAAATAACTGCTAAAAATGGTATTTTTTGGAGGTAAAAAGAACGGCGTGGTGAGGTTATGGAAATCACTCGAAGAATGAAGAGAGACAAGGAAGGGAGGGGGCTTTTGGCCTTAATTCCTTCAAGCTCTTCTTCTACTGAGTCTAGGTTGGGGTGGATTGAGGGTTGCCTTTCGAGTCTACCTTCTTTTTACTACCTTTTTACTACCTTTTTACTACCTTTTTACTACCTTTACTTCACTTCTCTAAACCTGAGTCACTTTTACGTACCTTTTTACACATGCAATGCAAATATTATTTCAAAAAACTAGGTTTTTTTTTACAGGAATTCTCATGCATACGACAATAGGTTGAATGAAGGTGGTAAGTAGATGGTTTTTTGGGTATGTAATGATTTTGTAAAGCGATTGTAACAGCAAAAACGTCTGTAAAAATGCAATATTGAAGTTAAAACAATATAACAGTGGTTGGTAGGTAATATGCAGTAATGCAATGCAGTTAACTGGGAACTTTTAGTTTCCATTGTCTTCTACATCAGTACATCAGTATCCCTGCAATATGAGTAGAGATTGATAATGCTGCTATAGGTTGTAACATTGACTTTGCATTGCATTTATGATGAATGAATGTCTTTGCTAAGAGTGTGTATTGGTAGTTGAATGGATTGCATGGAAATAGGACAGTTTTGTGTAATAAGTATCTGTCAAAAAGTAGAAAGAAAGTTAAGTAATATGTAGTTTAATTGTCTATAATTAGTATGATTTTATATTGGGGATCGGTTCGGACTCTTCTACAGAGTGCGATGGTTATGAGTCTTCATTTTGGTTTATTATTACTGGGAATTAATAAAAGGCATTATGATAGTATCAGGATGAGTTAGAGTTGTAAAAATGCCTGTTAAATAAATAGTAGAAGTAGATAGGATGAAATGATGACGTAGGCAGGTTATGTACCTCGTTTCGTTACCTGTGAGTCAAGCAATATTAAGCTTGGGTTGATTGATGGTGATAGAAAGATGAATTCTTCTTCTAGGAAACGGTTATCTCATTCTCAACCTCAACTTAACTGTGACAAAAAGGTTGATTTTTTTGTACAATGAGTTTAAGCAGATTGAGGTTGAGGTAGAGAATGGCTGCATAATGGAAGACATCTATCAATCTATCTGTTGTTTTTAAAGCTTATATTTCTTATGAAGCATTGCTTTTGCTTTGTACTATTTATGTTGCATAGATAAGCTTGAATCTAGCTTGACTAGACTGGATGGAGTGGAGATATTCCAAGTAATCATTTATTATCACTTTTTCCAGTCTTTCTTGGCTTGCAATTAATTTTTTCACGGAACTGTGCAAAAGGAGGAATTTTAATATCTGAATCTGAATCCTCCTAAATGATTTCCTACTTCGTTAAAAAATGGGCTTGAAACATACATTATAGTTCCCTATCCTTTAACCCGTAAGAGAACTTATCCTTCAACATAATCCTTATCCATTGCATTCATTTATGAAGCTCGATCCTAGCTACTATAGATTTGCTATGCACTTTCTTGCAGAGGTTTTATCATAGATACGAAGATACGTATTCAAACAAACGGTAATTCATGCAATACTGTGTTAAAAATGTTGTCTACCTGTCCCTATTCCTCATTATTACTATCCCTAGCCCCTTTCTAATACTGAAGGAGAGGTTGGGGTGTCCTTCAACCTTGAATATACCTGCGACCAGTAATTTACTTACATAATTAAATGACCTTGTTATACTTAATAATACAGACAACGTGAGCTGAAACTATTTATTAACATCATAAAAATGCTTCCGCTTTACTAGCTAGCTGGGTGGATTGTGAAATATAGTCAATAGTCAATAGTCGCTTATTATGTATTCTTAATAAAATAAAATAATCCGGCTTTTTGACATCCACTCCATAAATTTTGCTATTAGCCTCGGAAATATACCTGTCGAAAATTATTTTAGTAGAATGACTATGACAACACAACACTTTTAGATTTGATTGACAGAATATCACAGATGCAAATATGATATTTTTACTGACGTGCCTTGCTTCAAATCAAGCAAAATTGATGACAAGAATTATTATAATTTCTTGTCCGACCTGACATCATATCAAGCCGTTTTGTCAATAAACCTCATAATACTAAACACTGCTTTTATGTCTGACTCGGAAAGCCATAATTCTGATAACTCCGAAGCAAGTAGTACGAATGACCGTGTTCAAAATCCTCAAGAAGAGTCTAATAAGGGCTCCAAAAAGGGCAGGGGGAAGAAAAAGAACAAGAAGCGATCTAAGGATCATGATACTGGCTCCGCTGAATTACAAAGAGGTATAGGCTGCTATAATCAATTCTACAAACGTTGCTTCATGCTTTAGGAATAGGTAGAAGCTAGGTTCACTTTTGGTTAAAAATTGATCCATTTTCTGCAGGAGGAAGTGAACCTCAAATAGGGGGTAGCAAAGCTACATTAAGAGCCAATTCCAGAGCTGGACTCTCTCCACAAACTGAAGGGCCGGGTGGAAATGATTTGGAAACATTAATAGCTCAAAACTTCAGTCACATTACTGACCCTCCGCATAACACGAACAATGAAAATGCTGTAGCAGTCAAGTTTGCAGACGACCAGTCAGTTACAACAAAGGCCGATGATGATCTGATAAAACATTGGAAGCGTCATTTGCCCCGATCTTATGGATACTTCAGTCTTGTACTATCTTTACTAAGCTTTACTTTCCTAATGCGCTTATATTACTACTCGTTGTACACACTAATTAAAGTTCATACTAATTGTTTTTTTTTTGCCAACCAGTTCCGATTCTCAACTCCTTTTGATCGAATTTACATCCTTGTTGGAGTCATTGCAGCAATAGTGGGTGGTTTAGTTCTTCCAGCTATGATTTTTATATTTGGAAATATGGTCAGAACAATGGTCCTGATAGGTAGGATAGAGCATTCTGTGGATTGTTCAAAATATAAAAATGAGGCACTGCTAGGAAGTCAAGCGAATTGTAGGAATTATGCTTTACGATGCCTTCGGGAAAAGTACTAATAATATGATTAGTTATTACTGCATACTACATTTCTTAATTTGGTTTACTTATGTATTTACGGAGCTCTGTTAAATCTTATTTCAGGCCTTTCAACGGCAAGAATTTGTCCCATGAGTTTTTGCAGAAAACTACGCTTTCCACTATGAGAGAATTTGTAGCGTGGAATTGCATTTTAACTGTGATATTCACAATTTCTGCAAGTATTTATTTCATATGCTGGAATATAGCTGCAGATAATCAAGTACGGATTATCAGTTTTAGATAAATTATTTATTAGGATATGATGGTTTCGGAGAGAATTTATGATGACACTGAACTTTCGTATTAAAAACTTCTGTAGGTCTTCAAAATTAGACGGCACTATTTTGAGTCCTTACTTCGGAAGGACCTGTCTTGGTTTGATACCCAAGCTGACCCTGATGCCGTGAACAAAATCATGGAGTATGTAGCAGAATAACGTAAAAATAAACTACCAATGCACTGCTTTACTATCCTTTAGTTTAATTTGAGCAACTTTTTCTAGTCATACACGAAGGATTTTGGAAGGGATCGGTGAAAACATCCCAATTGCAATCAATATTGTAGTGATTGCAATCCTCTGCTTTCTCCTTGCCCTAGCTCATGGATGGGAATTGACCTTTGTGGCCGTGGTTGCGGTTCTGGTACTATTATTCACAACTTGGCTAAAAATTTATTGTGAATCTTGGAAAATATGGACAGAACACAAAACACATAGTTTTGGGCGAGAAATAGTGCAAGAAGTTGTGACAAATATCAAAACGGTCATATTCTATGCGGGTCAGAAGCGAGAATTGTTGAGATACAAAAAGGAACTGCAGAGGAATTTTGGGAAAGTATTCTTCTGGATGGCAGCCCATAGTATATCTGTTTTCACTATGTGGGTTCTAAATTTCTTGGTCTGGTCAATTATCTTTTGGTATGGAATCGCTTTAGTAATTGTATCCGTGGATTGCAAACAGTCCAGTTCGTATATCCATTATGACGCTGGAGATGTGATAATAGTAAGATATAACGCACAATCTAAAAAAATGTCATGCCTCGCTGTTACATGCATATACTTGAGAAACAGTAACTGATTGAAGTCTACTTTCTCTATGCAGATAATATTATCCATGATTTTCGGAGTTGGAAATCTTTACCTAGTTTACCCTGTATATCATTCTATAATAGTGGCAAAAAACTACGGGAAAAAGGTCTTCAGAGTTATTGACGGGTAGGGTGCCAAAGGATTTACCGTACATTAAATGGGCTATCAAATGAAAAATAGTATGCTCTACAATTTTTAACAATACAAATAAGGCTTTGTTATTCCCTTTTGTCGATAGGCCCATTGGTATTGACAACTTGGGAACGGAGGGGATAATCTTAGATAAGCTGGAAGGTAGTATTGAGTTGCAGGAAGTGAGATTCACATATCCAAGCAGGAGGGATGAAGTTGTGAGTGTCTACATTGTAGTATGTCGACCTTATTGACCTCGTGCTTATTTAATTTTGATGAGTCTTTTTTTACAGGCAATCAACCATTTAAGCATGAAAATAAAGGCAGGATCCAAAGTTGCTTTTGTAGGTATTACTGGGAGTGGAAAGTCAACGCTGTTGAAATTAATATGCAAGGAGTACGTACCAGATAGTGGTTTTGTAAGTTTACACGTTTTACATAGAAACAAAACGTACGAAATATTTTTTGCCAGTGATACTTTACGTTACAAATACAATTTTTAGATCCGAATTGATGGCTATAACATAAGAGACTTGAATACTAAATGGCTCCGCAGTCAGATCGGAGTGGTGCCCCAACAGTCCGTTATATTCAATGACACAATAGAAGCCAACGTTCGGATGGGCAAAGTAGACGCTACTTTTTATGAAATTCAAGAAGTATGTAAAATGGCAAACGCTCATAACTTCATTGTTTCAATGAAAGAAGCTTATCAAACCAGGATAGATGATGACGGATTTAAATTAACTGCTGGGCAAAAACAACGAATAGCCATAGCGCGAGCTTTACTACTCGACCCGAAGATTCTTTTGCTTGATGAACCTGTAATTTTAATGGCATTTTTCTATCAATCAGCATTATTAAAATATTAAATTATCATTCTAGCTTTGATTATCCTGTTGGTATAGACCAGCTCATTGGATTTGGAAAGCGAACAGCAAGTTTTAGAAACACTGGAAAGGGTCTCTAAAAGCCGAACTGTCGTTACAACAGCGCATCGTCTCCATACGATTACCAATACTGATAACATATTTGTCATGAAGCGTGGCAAGGTAATAGAAAGAGCAACCTACTTTTATATGCTTCTCTGAGTAAATACTTAAACTAATACAGGATTAACTTTGCGTTTAAGATTGCTGAGAAAGGAACTCATGCCAATCTGATAAATAGCAAAGGTCCCTACAGTCAGCTTGCAAGCGGGTCAGTGGACAGACCGTCTACATCGATAAGACCGCAAAAACAAGTTTTATCATTCGACACAACAGAAACGCGAGTTGTTTATGATCTGAAACTATTTTCACTTAAGCCTATGTTACCAAATATTTACGTGGATCTGCTTACGCTTAATCCTTCAGCGGCATTAGTATCAAAATGGTTGATGAAGGAAAATGAGAAACGTACCCAGGAAGGGTTGCTATCATCGCATAATAAAGAAGACGATTTCTACACTTTGGAGATGAAGGACTCCACTGTCAAAACTGGGGATACTGAGCTATCCAAGTCTGAAGCCAGTTTTAAAGACGTTCCGCAGGCGACGACTCAGCATTATAATCCTGTCGAAGATAGTGCAGATGATTCTGAGGTGATGCCACAGATTTAGATTATAGGGTGATGCATTTATGAATAATGTTCTTTAATTACCTTTGAACTTTGAATTTTAACTTTATCAACAAAATGCTTACCAGAACAGAGTAATTCCTATCAAAATGTTACTGTTACCGTATTCTAAATAAACCAAGACAAGTGATGATGTACTGTTATTTTAGGGGTGTATATTTTAAAAAAAAGTAGATTTTATTAAATAAAGTAAAGATTGATTCGGTTATATTTTCTAGGTTGAAGGTTTCAAGGAAATGTTTGATCCAAAGCATAACCACTACTGGCAAGTATTTTCGATGGTCACAAGTGCTACAAATAAGCTACTGCTTTTAATAACAATAGTGGCATCTTGCTTCCTTGGCCTAGTGATGCCCATTTATGCGGTTTTATTTTCTGAAGTCATAAATGTGAGGTTTGAGTTTTTGTTAGGTCGAAGGTTCATCCAGACCAAAGACTTAAACAACGAACTTACTGTGTGATTTCTGTCTTTTAGCTATTTTCAGATTCAAGTGCCATTCCGGGTGATTGGAAGGTAGCAAAAATGCTTGGCTACGATAATATGTACACATGGATTATAGTGGGCTTTGTTTTACTTGGCGTGAGTGCTGGCGTAGCTGCTGCTTTACAGGTTGAATAACATTATATTATATCAAATCAATCGTGATATGAAGTTAAATCGTTCCGTAAGATTATATTTAATTTAATATTTTTTCATCCAGGACTTTGCTCTAAGTTTTGGCAGTTACAACATGGTTTTATACCTTCGGAAGAAACTATTTGCTTCATTACTGAAGAAAAATTTGTCATTTTTTGAGAATCCTACTAATAGCGTTGGAGCTTTGTTAGCCTTGTTATCAACAAATGTCACTACACTACGCTATGTAATATCCATGAATTTAATTATTTCAAAACAAATACTATTGAAATGATTTTCAGTACTAAATTTTCACATTTGCTCGTATCTAAAAAATACAGGTACTTTCCGGATTCTATGCTATTCTCATGGAAAGCTTTGTGACCATAATATTCTCGATAATATTGGCAGCTGCAATCTTTGCTGGCGATCTCACGGGCTATACGATTCCTATTGCAGCATTGGTCATTTTGATCAATTGCACTGATAGCTACTTGGCTAAAAAGCAACAAGTTACAGGAATGAATGTTCTAATGGAGATTTCTGAGCTGATACTTCAGGTTTTTAAGGGGAAGGAAAGTGTCACAACTTTGCAACTGGAAGCCTTCTTCATGGAAAAATTTAATACCGTCCAAAAACAAGCTCTTAGGTATTGCTTTCATGATTGAACTATCATATGTCAGCTTAAGTATCGTAAAATGATTTATTCACATTACAAATCAATATGTTCTTTTCAGACGACGCAGGAAGTTATCTTACATTAGAACGTTAACGTTTGGATTGTCCCAAACCGCTCTGTTTTGGGGATATTCCCTTTTTCTCTACTTGGGAGCTAATGAGATAGTATATTTTGGCCGTAGTTTTGTTGACGTTATTGCGTATGACCTCAAATGTGTTAATTTGTAAAGCTAGTTTCATTTCAATTTCATCTTACATAAACTCTATTCTTCTTCAGTGTCGGCCAACTTCTCCTGTATGGCATGATTATCGTGGGAACAAACTTCAGCATTATGATGTGGCTTAAAGAAGCTATAAAATCCGGAAGCCCTATTTTAAGCATTATACGAAGTACTCCGGATATCAAAAATTTTACAGGGGACCCAGTTGTACGTACCATAAAGATAAAATAAAATTTTGTAGGCTTATGTAAGCTAAAACCTTGCAAGTGCATTTATTTAATTCTTATCTGACAGGACACTTGCAAAGGAGCCATTTATTTGAACAATGTTAAATTTTGGTATACGGGATCTACTGATAACCTCCTACTAAAAGGAGTTACTCTGTACATACCACAACACATAACGGTCGCCGTGGTGGGTTCATCGGAATCAGGAAAGTATATTTTTCTAGACTTAATTACGAGATTGTATGATGTTAGCCATGGGGAAATTGTAAGAAAATACCTGTTTTACTTCAGGCTTATGCATATTAATATTATAAAGTACTTTTAATGAACAATATCACACCTGACCTCATTATAGTCGCTTGACGGAAAAAATGTAAAAGAACTGAACGTATTGTCAATGAGACGGCATATGGGATTTGTAGAAAAGAAACCGGAGCTATTCTTTGCAACAGTTGCGGAAAACATAGCTTACGGGAACAATATGGAGGAACTCTCGATGAGAGATATTATTGAGGCAGCTCAAATGACAAACATGCACAATTTTATCTGCAGTCTTCCCGAGGTAACGATCTGTCCCTTGTGATTTAAAAATGTTCCCAGTTTTAGCATAATACAAAATATCGGTCTTGCAGGGTTACGAGACCAAAATTGGTGGACCTACAGATCACCTATCCTCTTCCCAAAAGTTGCGAATAATCATAGCCAGAGCGTTACTTAAAAACCCCGAGATTTTACTGATAGATGAATTAACCTCAAACCTAGACGAAGACGGAGACAAACTACTACGAGAATGCATAGACATTGCAAGGAAAAAAAGAACTTGCATTATGATTGCTCATAGGTTAGATACAATCAAGAAAGCAGATCTGATTGTTGTAATGATCGAAGGGTATATCGGGGAAATGGGGACTCATGAGGAACTGCTAAAGATTCCTAATGGCATTTATGCCAAACTATGGAGGTCCCAAAATCCTCTTGAGGATGATGGCTTTTCGAAAGGAAAAAGTTGGACAGGGAAACCAATAGAGCGCCCACCGAAACCTAAGCCTCCTCCCCCTACTCCCCCTAAATCTCTGAAGACCTCTGTGAAGCCAGTACCTCCCCCAGAACCACCTAAAGTAGAGGAAAAGAAATCAAGTGGAGGCTGTGGAATTTGCAGCACATTAGGAACATGAAAACATGGGTCTTTACTACTTCGTTTTTTGTCAGCGTTGGAAATTGGTCTCTCTACAATGTCAGTTAAAAATAATTCAAATTAAAGAAGGTCGAAATCCGTCATTATTTTTAATAGAAAGAAACTGGCAATAAAATGCATTGATGGAGAAAACTGATTATTAATCAAATATGTTGCTAAAAAGGTATTATTATTCTGTCTGGGGGTACTGCATACTGTGTATAATTAACACAATTAATCCCGGAAGTCACATTTACGGTATTACATCCTGCAGCAAGGTAACGCGTAGCTAGTACTCACGGGAAAAAATCCGGTTTTTCTGCAGTATATCAAAAATGTTACGAAGCGAAGTTTATTCCATTCCAATATCAACCATGTACTATTCTGGTACCGATCATTGCTTCAGTTGTCGTTTTGTAGTGCTACGCCCGAACCTTTTCTCGTCGAAGGACGTTATCAATAATTGCATAAGGAAATTAGTTGAATATCAATAATTGCGTAAGGAAATTAGTTTAATATTCAAGTACTATTTTGGGCATGGTTCTATTATCTACGGGAATGTATGTAATAATACTAACTGTTCTCGCTGTCACCGCAGCGGAAGACAGTTTAAGAAGCCCCCAGGTACGGAATCTCAAATGCAAAATCTCGTCATCTCATATAATGCCATTCCACTCCGCTAATCACAGACAACCAACCATTATATTCTAAAAAAAATTTATGCTTATAAAAACAGGATGTGCGAAGGAACCCTGTCTATGCAAAAATTCCATGGACTGGGGCACATTTTTTATTTCTAGGACAAGAAGATGATTTAAGAACCTATCGCCTAGATCGTCCATCTACTACAGATTATTTTTATTCTGAAGATGATCAACAGTCACCACCATCGGTAACACGGATAGCAACAGAAAGTGTTAGCATGGGAATTCCCAGCTATGCAAAGGGCAAAGGAACTCGCGTGTTAAGTCCAGTCGTAAAAACAGCCTTTCGAGATTATCAGTACCGTGAAGACCACGAGTACAGTGACTATTATGACCACTATGGCCATGATAATTATGATGACGATAGTGATGATGACGATGATGAAGAGGAGGACAAGAAGAGAAAGAAAAAGAAAAAACTGACCAAGTTTGAGAAACTGGAAAAGTTATGGGACAAAATTGAAAACAAAATATATGGTATGTCTCGATGTCTTTTAGAGTACTAACTAATAAATATGGGCAGATGCATAGACGTCATGTATAGAGCTAACTTTTTAGGAAATCCTCTATAAAGATTAAATTTTAAATGCATTAAACCCCTTTCATTTCTCTTATAGACAAGTATTTGCATATAAAAACGAAGACACCCCCAAAGCCCCCGAAGTGGGCTAGAGAACCAGCTCCACCCATTGAACTACCACCGTGGCACAGCGTTCTCAACTGATGAGGCAAAGATCCAGACTAATGCTTATTTGTTACGAAATTTACTATTATATCCTATACAAATTAAAAATTATACTGTAAACAGCTTAGAAAGTGTAGGCTTTTATTCAATTTAACTCCATATTAGTTATTTTTTATCAGCCGTAGATTTAGATACTCTTGGAGAACGTTCACCTGACACGACAAGTGACTTGGCTTTTTGCTTTCTTTCTTCATTTCCCTTGCGAACTTCATTAATATGCGCGGATAAGTAAGTAGAATAAGCTATGGAGGACTTCCGTTTCTGACGTTTCTGTTCTGACTTCTGCTTCTGTTGAAGCAATTTGAGTCTGGCTTCCGGATCTGAGGTATTGATAAACGAATTATCTTGGCGACTAAATTCGGCTGCAGTTTGAGCTAATCTTTGCGACATCAGCATGTTATAGTACAGGCCTAGGCTATCAAGTAATGTAGAATCGTTTCCATCCTCCACTATTTGGCCAGACTCCATCACGTAAATTTTGTCAGCACCCCTAATTGGTTTAATTGTTTCTGAGAAAATTATTAAAGTTCGGTCTGCTTTAGCGTCTTTTATCGCCTCTTGCATTGCTTCACTGTTTTTCGTTTCTGTAAATGAAGTTGCATCATCAAAAACCAGTATTTTGGGATCACTGAACAAGGCTCGGGCTAATGCTAATCTCTGCTTGAAGGCGTAAGTGAATACTTTGGCGTCTATTATGGAGATTTTTGTATCGTAGCCCTGAAAACGAGGTCATAGTAAATGCTTTATGACTCGAGGTATATTGCACTTTTGAGCTGAATTTGTTTTGCTTACGTATTTAAAATTTAAAATCTCATCATGTATTCTAGCCACTTTGGCAACTTCGATGATTTTTTCTTGGTCAAATGGTTTGGTAGAGTCCCCGAATACGATGTTTTCAGATATGCTCATATTGTGCATTAATCCAGGATCTTGCTCCACTAGTGCCATGATTTTTCTAAGGCTTTTGATAGGTATGCTGTCGGCATTCTGGCCATCAACTAGCTAAATAAGAAAGTATTGATTTTGATTAGCCTTAATCTACTTCCTCCGTTTATTTACATACATTTTGTACTTTAGAAAAATTAAACTAACGTAAGTTCCCGTAGTAGAATCTCTCAGTCTTAGAAAAATGCTCGCCAGGGTCGTCTTGCCACTTTCCGCATATCCGACCACTGCTATGTACGATTTTGGAAGGATGGTTAAATTTATGTTACGCAGCACTTCATACTTCTTATCCTTAGCGGCCGGATACTGATAGCTGATGTCAATTAATTGAAGCTTGGGGGGATCTTCTTTCAGCTTGAAATCCTTGATAAGTTAAAGTTTGTGATAAAAATACTTCCGTGCATTCATAAATATTTATAATGCTTACATTAAATTGATTCTTGTCCACATCATCATCGAAAGGAATATCTACTTTAGGATTCATTATTCTTGAAATTTTGCTTGCAGCGTCTTTCCCAACGCTGAGAGAGGTAAGTAAAGCTAATGTTCTCCCAATGGAGTTTAGGGTGAAGATAATCATTCCACAGACCCTATTGCATAGCAAAGTACAGTGTAGAAATCTTTTTACTGGATCTCAAACATATTTTATGGTTATCTTTAAGCTTAGCCCTTACGAAAACAAGTATTCGAAATATTTAGTATCGCTGAAATGTCCCTTCATCAATTGATTAACAAAGCCAAGTCCATTGCAAACAAACATACCACAAACAAGCCATGGAAGGGTTCTAGACAAAGCAGTCAACAAGCATCTCATTTCGCTTATAAAATAGAAGTACCTGTAAATTAAAATACATTTACTCTAAATGCTGTACTCTATGCTATTTTTATACTGCTAAATAATTTCTTCATACTTTAACCAACCTAAATGGCTTAATTAGACTTGCATTAAATTTTTCCAGCCAATAACGTTCCAGACCTAATATGATACTTCCGCGTATACTTGTTATAGCAGTGTAAGCCAGCTAAAAAAATGGTATATAACTTGATTAGACTAATTATCTTCAAAAATAATGGAACTTAACATTTTAAATTATTATAATTTTTTGCCTCTGAAGTTTCTTCAAGCTTGGAATCCATAATTTCAACCTGAGTGTACATAAGTCTTCCGGAGTAAAAAGCGCTTAATATTATGGCTGGTATCACAAAGAAGATTGTTTCCAACAAGAAGATACATTCAGATCCGAAGGATAATGCAAATGACATCGCGATCGATATGATTAGCGATGTAACAACTTGAAGTGCAACCCCCCAGTTTATTAGTAGAACCTATAGAGACAGAGAGTTAGTTAAACTTTAAAAGGGTTGCCTCTGCTTCTCTTTGGAAAAAATAGTTAAATATAAACGAAGTTAAGAAATAAAAGTACATGTTGAATGCAATCTGCATCGCTAGCCAATCTAGAAACCAAGATGCTTATATCATTTTCGGTATTATCATACCATTGGATATCTTTATGGAGCATTACAGTAAGCAGCTTGATCCTTAAGTTCAAGAGCATATTTCTTCCAGCAAGACAGAAAAATAATTCCTAATGGGGAAAGTTTTCAGTATACATTTTTTGCAAAGTTGTATTTAGGAAGGTTATTCGGGTATTATTACTTGAAAAAATTCTGCCAACCCGGCCACTATTCCAATACCGAAAAAGTATAAACACAATTGTAAAATTTCTTCATTTCTTTTATCCACGTCCAAGACCGCAAATGCCATGCACATTTTTCCAATTAAAAAGAAGCACATCGGTTGCTTAATGCCGAGAACTATGGATGCTAATGAGCCGTAAAGAATCCAAATCCATTCCTCTTTACCAAAGCCAAATAAATATTTCCAGGTTCCCACTTCCTCTTTATGTTTCTAGATGCAGAAAAGTTACAAAACCATGAAATCATACAGAACTGTACCGTGACCGTTCATTCCAGGGAAAGTAATAACTCAAACGTACCACGTTCTCCAACTTTTTGCAGTAATCATCCCAAAACTCTTGCGAATCCTTGGAACAAATACTAATTTCATCAGCGTTGAGATCCTTTTCGCACATCGGAACGTTGCCAATAGTGGTAGATGCATTGCTAATGGCGTGACTACTAACTCGCGCAACGTGAATGCCTCCACTACCCAGTGAAGTTATATGAATTTTAGTATGCGACTTTCTCGAGGCATAACTGTACTTTTCCGACTGCACGTCGTCGAATGTTGAGTTATCTGTTAATTGGAAAAGTATTCATCTACTTTAAATCATGTCCAAGCTCTAACACAATTCGTTAAATTATAATAATTTCATGAACATGATTCTGTTGGGCTTTTATAGTCATTTTCGACATCTTCTTCAGTCATTCTCATTAGGCTTTGGAGTATTTTTTAAAGAAACGACCCTGCATATTGTTTACCTTGTGACCCAGTCCGAGAGACAAAACTAGCACGGCTTGCAGCCCCTTGGTTGTTTGCAGTTGAATATGAGTCATCAAAGCTTTTCCTCTCCTTTTGGAAACCTTGTAATTAACAAAATGCTTTATCTAATTTTGATTTCACTTGTCTTTTTCTTTTTCTCATTCGTAGATGCTGCTTTATGAAAAAGGAACTCACTTCCAAACCGTTTTTTCTTCTTTGTTCCTGAAGGTTACAAAAAAATTAAAAGTGAGAACATTCGGACATAAATCAACGTCCTTCTCTGCACTTGAATCGTATTCAACTTACTATTATTCTTTCGAAGAGATTTCAAGCCTTTCACTAAATTGCCAACTCTTCCTAAAATGATCGTTAAAAGATTAAAATTCAATCTGCACATTATTATTGATTGGCTTGCATACTTGGATTGAAGGCCTCAGATTTGGCAAAAGTGTATCTTAGAAATCCTCCAATACCGAAACCGTGATACTTTGCGGGTTCGGAGCTTGCAGACGTCTCGCAACGCTGCAATCGCAAGCATCCATTCCATTTCATGAGTTAGGTTCTTGGCGTGGTAATAATTATGACATTTGACCTTAATAAAAATATACATTTCATCAGGTAACTCACAATTGTGCCCATAATGTTCTCATTAGATTCTCTCATGTTTATTCCTATCGTTTTTCTTTTCTGCTCATTTATTCTTCGCAGCGTTTTTGCAAACTTGTATTCTGACAGTTGAGATGTAAACTTTGGCTTGACACCTAATTTTGTAAAGCAATCAGTAGTAACGATTGAAGTGGAAATATGCGAATTTTGAACAGCTTTAAAAAAAGTACCCTCGACAGTATCAATAATGTTATCTTCAATCATTTTAAAGTAGTCTTCACTTTCCCTGACCAATTCTGCATGCGTTCCTGTCTCCTCAATCTACAAACAGCAGAGTTGAGTTAATCTACCTAAGTTTACTTAACTAGGGACGATAAAGACAAAGTATCCCGTCTTTTTATGGTCTTATTACCTTGCCCTTTTTAAACATGTATATTATGTCACATTGCTTCATTAACTGATTGACTTTTGAGGAGGATACGAGGACTGTTGTGCTTTCACCAAGCCATTTAATGGTATCAAGAATTAGAAGCTCCAACTCTTTGTCTGTCGTCAATGGATAATCAAGAAGTAAAATTTTAGGCTTGACCAAAAATATACGAGCGATACAAAGCTTGCGAACTTGTGCCTCCGTCAGGACATTTCTATTCCCTAGACCAGTTACAGTTAGCATCGTTTGGTATTGCTGGCAGGGAGAGGTTTCGGAAATTAAACTTAAATAAGGAACTGAAATGGAAAAAACTTTTTTCGAAATGTGCTACCTCTGGTAAAGACATGATTTCATCATGTATATGAGCCCTCTTGCATGCTGCCTGCATTTCTTCCAGGTTTGCTGACATCTTGACAAACTTAAGGTTTTCTTCTATAGTTCCTGGCATAATTATTGGGTTCTGCGTCATAAGGAGTATTTGCGACCGCAGCCATCGCACATTGTATGATTGAATGTTTATACCGTCCAACATTATCTAAAATAAGGAGGGTTAGTGGGTTTTTTCCTATTTGGTATTGGGATAAAGTAGCGACTAGCGACTGTAGTTTTTAGCTTTACTTGGCCTTCACAAGCGTCATATAGCCTCAAAATTAACTTAAAAACGGTAGATTTCCCTGAGTTAGGATTGCCTGCGAGCCCTGCATCAAGATATAGACCACAAATTAAGGTGCTGCATACATTAAAGTCTGTATGACGAATGACCTTATATGATCGTAGACCGTACCAATGATTTGTCCGGGGTACAAAGCCATGGAAATGTTACGTATGGCCCATTCATTATATTTTCGAGGATATCTAAACCCAAGATTATCGAGTTCCAATCTACCAATCGAAGATGACTTTGGAGCACGTCCTTCTTCAGATAGATTGTCGATTCTCGGTTTCCTAAGAAAGAGATCATTATATGGCTATGGCGTAAAGCAAGTATTCATGTGCGATAATAATTCTGAGCAAGCATTTACCAGTCAATTAAGAAAAAAACTTCACTGGCATTTGTCTTAGCAAGCCAAACCTGTTTGATGAAGTATGGAATGTCCATTGTATTCGTTGATACGAAAATTATGGCCAACATGAACTATTGAAATTAGAAACAGACTAAATTAGACAAACTGAAACCAACAAGTACAAAAGGTCAAAGGTTTACTTCCACGCACCATGACTAGTGCCTGAAAATGACTAGGATAAGTAAGGTCCGAATCAATGTAGTATAAATCATCGAAGGACTCTTTAAATCTCTTTAACTCAGCCGTACAGAAAGTATCATCTATGACCACATTAGTAGTTCCGAGCCAGATAGTGACAGCCAAAAGAACATGTATGGAAATCCATGCCAGGGCAGATGATAGGGCAGTAATCAATATCCATTTCAGTTCCTTACTGTTAGCAGATTTTAAATAAATCTCAAATCTTGAAACTTCTTTCATCTCCGCTTGAAAAATCTTGATTGTTTTTATATTGGATAGAATTTCTTCTGCAAGAGATCCAGAACGGTCGTACACTTTTGACGCAATCCCTCGAACCCTGCCATGAGCATAAGTGCCACACATAACCAATACCATGCAAATAATTGACATGGCTAAGACACCAAAGCTTAGTTGGTAGTTGAAAAGGAACATTGCGGTGGATGTTAGAGAAATTGCAGAAATGAAGTATGCCAGTTCTGCCAATACTTCACCAATTCCTGCTCGGATTGCGTTAATATCACTGTTTGGATAATGTTAGTATTTTTATGTTACCTTAAGAGACAATGATTTTAATATCCAATTATTATGAATTTGAATTACTCTGTCATCATGTGAGAAAATTCCCTATCCACGTAGTTATCATACCACGCCATATCCTTCCGAAGGGTCCACTCGAAGTACTTACAAAATATTTGTTTCGTCTAAATAATAGGATACAAGAGAGATTTTTTAATTCAGATCTGTCGTTAATAAAAAAGAAGAAGCTTTATAGCAGAACCCAACCTGCCTATCCGCAGACCATGCAAAGCACCTCCACGCTAAATAATTACAAAGAAAAATGACAGCAGCCAGTATCCAAGCGTCTTTCCAGACTTCATCTACAAAACCGTCTAGAAGTTCTTTATCTTTCTGTTCTTCCGGAAGTGGACTGTGCATATTAATCAAAATACTAATAAGCAAAACAAGGATTCACGCAGACAGTACAGTACAGTCGGTAATAAGTTCTCTGGCAAAATTACCTTATGCATCGCATATGCAGTACCATGACGGTCATGATCTTACTTAACCTTCAAAAGAATTTCGTATTTCTATGCTTGTTCTTTAAAAATTTATAGCTTCAAAAAATTAGGGTCATTTATTGCAAACCAGTAAAATATTGTCATAACCGTGATACCGGCAATCAGGGCAAAACAGAAGCCACAGAACATGAGAATCCAATCAACCCACGAAGCATATCTGAACAAGGAAAAAATTGACAAGTTTCGGGATTTTTTCGCATTTGCCCTTGCTTCTTTTACGTCGGCTAATCTGAAAATTGTTATCATTCAGTTATCATCCTTAATCTGTATTGTTTAAAATTTTGCAGAAACAAAAGGGGCGCACGGATCGTATGGGGTTATTAAATTTTCATCTGGTTGGGCCCATCGGCTAGCAATGGTGTTATTCTGAGACATCCGCGTCCTTAAACTTCTAGAGGGTCGTTTTCCATATAATTCTCCGGCCTCTATATCAGTATCTAATGCTAGACTGGCTTGTCGTCGACCGTTAGCAATACTAAGACCGGGGGCGAGGGACTGTCTTCTACTGGAGTAGCGCCGGTCCATGTTATGTTTTGTTGATAATAATTATTACAACACTGTTACAAAAATATTTCCTCAATGCATATGGACAAAACCACTAGTTGGTTATGAGATGACTTTGAAGATCAATCTAGGAAGAGTAAGTTATTTGAATAAACATTTGAGGTATAATATAAATCTATGGGCATGGGAACGCGTTTGATGGAATTGAAAAATCCAAGGATGGTGGGACAAAGGTAACTCGAAGCTAACGAAACCTAACTATCTAGAATCTATACCTTATGAAAAGTTATGAAAATGATAATTATTTAACTAAATAAAGTTCCAAGCGCATAACCAAAATTTTACCACTTCGTCGTCATCTCATTCTTTACTCGTACGATAAAATACGAATGACACATGAATTGTTAAGATATAATAATAACAGTATTCACTTAAGAGGGATGAATCGAGATGAATGCGTAGCTCCGATACCGGGTCTACCGTGCTTGACAGGTTTATAAGTCACACTGAACTCTCCGAGGTAATGTCCGACCATTTCAGGCTGTAAATAAATTAAATGGGTCTTAAATAATGAAGGCAATCATGACCAAATGAAAAGACTACATCAGGCAAAGTAAGCTACACTTGACAACTAAACAAAATAACCAACCTTCACTTCAACTTGGTTGAAAGTTTTTCCGTTATAGACTCCAATAATGCTACCGATCATTTCAGGAATGATGATCATGTCTCGCAGATGAGTTTTAACTGCTTCTGGCTTTTCATTTTGAGGAGCCTCCTTTTTGGCCTGGAAAGATAAAGATTGTAAAATACAAAATCAAAAGGTGTGGCTGGCAGCAGTGTAGTCTTGCTAAATAAATAATGGTTATGCTTTGGTTATCTCGGTTTCTCAAGGCAAACACTTTAAACAAAGCTCAAATACCTTCCGCAACTTCTTAAGAAGAGCCAAATTCTTCCTCTTCAATCCCCGATTAAATCTCCTACGAGCTCGAGCATGCACCAAGTCTGTGAGCTGCTTCCTAAACACAAATAAAATGTTCGGAAATTAGTAATAATTGCCTTGGATCGATTTATCCCAATCTCAGTACAATAACTCCTAATTATTTAGCATCAAACCCAAGGAATATTACCCCAATATTGATACTTATCTCACTCAAACGAATAGCACAAGCATTTCAATTCAGCTAATTACCGTATTTCCTTTTTTTAATTAACCCCTGGGGCTTTAATACTTCGAATGGACAATTAGAAATTCTATTAACATGGACAAGAACATGACTGATAACATGGGAAGGTAGGGGGAATTATACCGGAGGGGTTATTAAAACGGGAAATACGGTAGTTAAAATTAAAAAACAGACAGGGTCAAAAGGTCAGGTCAGGTCCGAATTACTCTCTCTCTGTTGTGTAACTTACATGCCCATGTCAAGGAGCTGATCGAGGTCGACCCCTCTGAAAGTAAACTTCCTGAAGGTCCTCTTCTTTTTTAACTCATCCTAAAATAAATATTGGCAAACAATCCAGCTTTAGTTAAAATAAATAATTAAGGTACAAAATCAAATAATAATTCTCAAATTCTCAACAATCCTTCCGTTCGTTTCCTCCATCCACCAAACATGATAAAATAAAAGTAGGATTAGTTTGGACTTTAACTGGAAATGAGAAATTTAGAAAACTTACGTCGGCCATGATGACTTTGAAATTTTAATCCGAGTGATGAAAAACTGGAAAAATTTCTAAAAATCCTTAAAAAGTTGTAGTCCAGACGGAGCAGAATTAATTGAACAAATCCCACGAGCAGGAGATTTTATATTACACGCCGTACCGGAATAAATAAATCACTTTATATCTAACTAGAGGGCAGTTTCGACTCGCATCTACTTTTGAGGCTATCAACTTATTTATGCATGGATTTTCAACATTTTGGGTTACAAAATCGAAAATACTTAAAAAAAATCATATTTTATCAATTATTTTTATTGCTTTAATTCTGCTGGAAATCATGTATTTTTAGTAGTTTTATGAGAGGAAGGGCAGCTTAAAAAAGTCGGTCCATAGACAAAGTATCACCCTATGAATGAACTCAACTCGGTCAGATATACTTTGGAGGCTCAACTTATGCATGGATTTTTAACATTTTCGGTACCAAAATGCTTAAAAATTCATGTTTTATCATGGTTATACTTTTAATTATGAAAAATTGCGTAGTTTTGTGAGAGAATTGTACGGTGTATGACGTTTTTAAGTAAAAAGGTTTAAATTAGAAAATGCAGAGGTACATGTGAGACGGTACTTTTGCTAAGCATGGAATGGAACTTTGTTGGCCTTAAACTTTTATGACCTTTTAAATTCAACTCGAGATAGATTTTTAAAAAAATACGTATTGGGGAGTATTTTTCCCCCTACTAGATCGTATTATGAATGATAAACTAATGTCAATAAAGGGGCAGAGTAGCATTTGTATATTGATTAGTCAACTGTCTAAACAAAGGAACTTATTATAGTGACCTAATTTATTACTTACAATATTTCTCAAGCTGTCGTACAAAAATTGATTTGGAACACTCGCCATAATAAAATATCGCTACACAGAGGTCTAAGGAACACAAATATTATACCCCGTGTAGTTAAAGTTATCGCGTACTAAATACTAACAGTTAACAGATGAACGCGTAGAAGACAAGCTACACATAAGGGAATAGTGGAATATACAGAATTGTTCATCGCATATCAGAAGTAGATCCTAAAAATCGATCTCCATTGGTTGATGTAAAGAATCGGTACATCTTTTTACTCAGCTCGGGTCCAACTTTTCTAGTTCTGGCAAGGGGTCCTACTCCAGTTACAACCTACGAAAGGTAAAAGAAGGTGTTTAAAAAAAGAGAGAAACAGATTAGCATGAATAATTCTTGTATTATGATGTAATTACCGTTAGATCTTTAAGTAGATTTTGACCATCTTCAACATTGTTACAATTGTCATATGCCTGGCAGAAATAGAAGTTTTGCACACATTCAACACATTAAACAGATTAGCGACAAATATGATCTGCAATGTCATACCTGTATCAAAGCAGTTGGCGAAGGATATTTCTTAACAACAGCCGAAGCCATATCATTGCCAACACTATTAAACTGCTGAATTTGGTCAATCCAAAGTCTTCGTAATCCATTCCCATCTTTCTCTACTTTGACACTTCCGGCAGAATCCAATAAAGCAAACCAATCAAACCCTTGAGATTCCAAGCGCTGTTTCCTGTTAAGGGCCATTAGAATTTTGCAAGACAAAGAATATGATGGAATCCTAATTCTATGAACAACTGCTATTTTTAAAATGCTTGAATGTGCATGAGATTACTTAAACGGAGCATCGGCGATAGCTTTAGCATATTGCACTAGAGAGGTTCCAAGCTCAACAACATCTTTAACGAAACGGTAATTGACTCCAGTTTGAAGCTGCAGTTCGATAAGTGCACTTTGTACCTCAGTCCTAAAAACAACAAATAGTTGGAAAGTCTGAACTTTTAGTCATTGTTTATAAAACTATGTTGACGATCAATGAACAAACATAATTAAAAGTACTTAGAGATCTGAATAGTTTCTTTCTTATTTCTATTCTTTTTTTTCGGCTGTGGTTGATCGTCATCATTGTTAAGAAGACGCGTTCGAAATTCTTGCTGAGTAGCTCTTTTAATTTTCCTATACAAAATTCATAAGATATGATAATAATGAAGGTCATTTAACTTTGTGTGTTAAATATAAAAAAATTTAAGATTTACCTAAAATATTTGTCCATATCGTACAAAAATAAGGTTAGCTTTTTTCCCGACGTTATTGATTTAATGGATTCTGCCCAAGTTATAAAATCTATACCAACGCCTTGTATATTATCGTCACTTCTCTTCAACTGCGATTCAATCATCGGAATTACTTTATCAGAGTCTAATACAATCATTATTTGATTCTCCTCTTGTATAGTACGTACTTTTTGCAACTGAAAAAATACCGTTCAAGTTTTTAGTAATCTGAACTGGAGAGTTTCCAAATTACTTACGTTTGGTATATTAAAAAAGTACCTGCATATTATCATCCATTGCTTGATGTACTAGTTCTCTTTGAAAGGTGATCGAGTTTTCTACTAGTGGGCTATTAATTGATTTGTATCGTAGGTCTGCAGCAACCAACTGGGGCACCAAAGCGTCCAACTTTTCCGTTATAAGCTCATCAAGGTTCAATATTATTGACTGAAAAACGTCAAAATTAATTGAATTATCCTTCCTTTTATTTTTCCTACCTATGAGCAAATAATTTTAAAAATCTGTTTACCTTGACCGCTTCACCTGGTCTTGAATTCTTCCTTAATTCGTTTTCCATCTTTTTCAATTCTTTTTCTTTGGCTTCTTCAGCTTTTTTCTTTTCCCTCTCCAACTTTTTGGCTTCTTTTTCCAATCGCTTGGACTCCGCTTGCGCTTTTTTTAATGGCTTTTTAGGTTTAGGATTGGCCGTAATCTTTAAAAAATAACAATAAAAATTCGAATTTAAAAAGCTTAAATGCGAATAAAAGAAAAGTACGAAAAGAATAATCAATATACTACTATGTTTTTAAAACAGTAGTACCTCAGCCGTTCCTGACACGGTAGACGACTGAGTACTAGATTCAGTACTGCAACTTTGTACCGGGTCCGGTTGGATTGTTGGTTCATAAACAGTTCGAGTATATCGATATCCTTCTAAAACGTAAAAATCTATATCCGGAAGTTCTTCTTCATCCGAGCTAAATCGACTCCTCCGATTACCCAAGTCACCCTTAGTTGGAGAGTTGTAATTAAACCCACAGCCAGTTGAAGACGACTGAGGTAAAAGACTCTTCGAACAACAAGGTTGAGGCTCATCGGGAATCGCTTGCCTCGGGAGATAACATATCTTCGACGGACTAGGGTCCACCTTTAATTTTTCTTGACTAGCATGAATCTCGTCACTGTCTATTTCATCCGTCGAGGTTTCATGCACGTCCGTAACTATGTCCGCTAAAGTTTTCTTTTTCTTCGGCGACTTTTTACTCGGACTGGTACTAAAACAGATGACCGTTGGAGGAGAAACTGAAGAGTCCGTCCTTGCGTTATCCGTACGACAATCCTCCTTTCGTGAAAAAACGCTAGAACTTAACCCAGGCTTTAAACGCTTGGCTTTCTTCAATTTAGCCGTGGAGAATGTACCCTCTGTGTGCTTCCGTTTCAGTTTCAAATCACAAGCGAATTTATATCTACCGTCGTCTTCATCGGAGGATGACAAGCTTAGCAGCTCATTATCGTCGTCATCGGTTTTCAAACGGGGTCGTCGAGACGCTGGGCGTACTTCCTCGTCGTCACTGGACAAAACTACTATAGGGTCTTGGATCGAACCGGCCGACTGTCGATTGTCTGTCATACAATAATAAACACTTGAATTAAACAAAATATCATAGCTAAACCCGTAAATAAACAACCCAAAAACCCCTTACCATGCTTCCGCTCAGTGAATCCACCGTCCAGGTCAAGACCTATACCTAAATCTTCCAAAATCATGTCAACATCTGGGATGGAAGGTAGGTCATCGTCATCGATACAAACCACCTCCCTGCCATCCTCCATTCTTATTCTTATCCAAGATAACTCGTTTCCCGAATCCCAATATCCCAATTTCACAATCCAAACTCCGCTCAAGTTATGCTCTACAACGTATATAAAATCATAGCAATTAAGCACAAATTCAGGTCAAACTTGTCAAACAAAATGCAATATTGTTTTGGTATACTAAAAAACGGAATTTACTGATATCCAAAAACAAATACTTACCACTGTAACTATCCCGTCCTTTAGCTTTGTCTTTGTCTTAATTAATAAACCTCAATTAGAATAATTCATTAAATAATTACTAATTACTAATAGATATTTAAATAATCTCTACGTTTCTAGATCTAGAACCGTTTCTTTTTTTAAACTTACAAAAGGAATCGCGAGTAGCAGTGAGTAATAGTAGCTAAAGTCAAGTGAGCAACTCGAACGAACTCGAGCTTCGCAGACTTCTGCCATTCCGTTGTTTCATGTAACGAAATGTAACGTTAATCCGGCATTTCTTGGCTTTTTATTTTGCATAAGTTATCAAAAACTATTATTATTTTTAGCCATTTCCTGAAAAAATGCGTATGATTATGATGAAAGTCACAGAAAGTGGATGTAAAGAGGGATAAAGTATTGGTATAAAAGAGGCCAGAAATCCCATGAAAAACCCTACTTTTACAATCGAATTGGATATATATGCATTATAATCAAAATAGAATTAAAATAAAATAACTTTATTTCCAGGAATTACAGAGGTATTGTATAAAAATAAATATTAAACTTTTTCTTTCCATTTTTCTGGAAACAAAAGATGTAAATTATGACTTGGAAGTTCCTGGATTTCTACCGCTGACATTGATCCATTGGCACTTTGACTAGACCTGAAAAAGATTAATTGATTTTGGTAATAAATCAAACATTATTGGTATTCAATTCAACTGGCATACTAACCTGGAAAACACTTCTTGTCGCATTCTAAAGCGCAGTCATTTTGATACAGAATGCGAACATCCCCATTAGCTCCGCAGACAAAGTCAAAATGTCCAGGACAGCCACAACTTCCCAAGCACGCTTGACCAGGGTCTGGCGTAGTTATCTGGGAAGTAGTCGGGACTAGACCTTGGTTGAATTGTTGGAAAGGTCGCTGTTGCTGATTAAAATTTGGAGTTACGACCTGATTTTGCTGAGGAACGCTATTGAAACTCACTTGGCCTGGGACTGAAGATGGATTTGAGCCCGAACCCGTCGTTGGAAGGAAAGAACCTGCTTGAGGTTGAATGGGTCTTGCAGGTTGTTGAGGTGGGGGCTGCGGTTGCCCGTTAGATTGCTGAGACTGAGAGTTCAAAAATTTGTCTCTGAACTGGAAAGGCTTTTGAAAATCTGATGGTGGTGAAACAGCGTCCGAGACTTGGAACTTGACTCCACCAGAAGTATTGGGAACTTCGTTAAGACGATCGATTATGGGAGATTGGAGTAAGGGAGGATTTCCGATGGGAAACTCGGGTGGGATTTCTAAAGGGGGCAGAAGGTCAAATTTCTCTCCAGTTGTAGCTGGGGATTGGGGTTGAAGCTGTTGCGGTCTGCCATCACTTTGGGGTTGAGGTTGTGAGGGGCCTGGGGGCGAAAATAAGGGAGGAATGAGGTCTTGAGAAGGGACTGGAGGACCCTGATTCGGTGGAGGGTTGGCTGCTTGTGCTACTGGCCTGAAATTGTTGACAGGGGGTGGGGGCCCTTGGCTACCCTGTTGCTGTCTTCGGTTTGAATCAGAAGTATTTGCAGTATTTGTTCGCGTAATGCAGTGACAAGGAATTACTAAGGATATGGAAAAGATTACTTGTAAGACTTTTAAGGATTGCATTTTGAGAATATGATCCTCCTGTTCCGTATTGTCTTACGTCGAGATTAAGACTCAACAACTGGTTAGCTTTAAAGCTCGAATGAAAGTGAAACAAATTAATTTTATGAAGCGAAAGTTAACTTTTAAATTATATGCATTCTCCTTGCTATTTGAAGATGATATATAAACACATTTTTAGATAGTTGACGGCTGTTGATACTAATTTTAATTTTAGGCAACATTTATTTCCGCAACAGTTGAGGTGTCCATAATTAATACTTGGTAATTTACATGAGGTTTTTACTTTCAGATTTACAGTCATGCATGGTTAATAATGCTACTGCTACAGCTTGAAGTTGAAATTATGCAAATGTATGAGTAATGTGCTTGCAAATTGCGGACTTAAATCGTATCACGTCAACGGCTTTCTTTTTTCTCTTTTAATATTCTCTAATATTTAAATAATATATAACAATAATTGCTAACGACTTGAGCAAAAATCTTTCTGATATTTCTTTAGCGTTCTTGTTTGTGTAATTCACTTGAAATATTTTAGAAAAAGACATATACGCCCAAACTACATAAGAATTAGGACTGAATACTTTTAATACCTGATGACAATTACTGAATGTGTACTGAGATGTATTTAAATACTAATTTACTACTTATTACGAACACTTTCAAATTTCAAATGCAAAAACATGACTAAAAAATCACTAAAATAATCAAACTATCATCTCAACAGAACCAGCTAATTTTACTCAGGATGTTCAGACTTAACTTTACTAGGTCCCCTAGGAACTTTAGCTTCATCTGGCATTTTGAATCCTAAAATATTAGCTAAATCCCTCGGCGTCCGTTCCCCTTTCCCTTTATAAACCGTATATATTTTTAAATATTCTTTATTTCCTCGCATATTCTCCAAGAAGTATTCTCCAACACGATGTAAGCTGGTTGATGACTGATTTTTAGTATCATCTCTACATTGCTTCACAATATATTTCCACATGTCTGTCTGATGGACATATTTATAGGGCTCGTGAACCACGGGTCTCAGTTCCCTGTACAGCGCTCGTAGGAGGCTAATCCCCTTCGGTAGGATGGGGGAGGTCATCTACAGACTGACCTTTGATCTCCTTTTTATATGCCGGCTCTACTTATACAAAGTTTGACCTCTGACCCATGGAATCTGGAAACCCATACAAATAATACAGGAATTGGTTTAGAAACTTGACTACAAAATGAAGCCCAATGTTTATCTTAGAAACATATACCGTTTCCTAGTTGGACCCGAATCCGAAATAATGCCCCCTAACTTTCCATGTTAAAAATTTTGCAATATATCGTCGATTTTGATACCATTTCTAATTTTTCCTTCGAAATAAAAATTCCCCTCTGGGGCATTATTTCGGGAAATACGGTAATGGTAGTTAGATTTAGAGATTTATGGTTTTTTGGGTACATGTACGTTATTTTAGGATGCTCTTGCTCAGTCAGTTCAGTGATGTTTTTTTGAGGAAAGATCACCGTAAATTACGGTCCGTATTCCGTATCCGTATCCGTAATAGTAAAGCAATTAAGCAACAATAAATAATTGTCAATCGATTCGGCTAACTAAACCAAAAATATTACAATTACGATACGAACTATGATTTTTATTATTATTTTAACATTTTCTGAAACCTCTAAAAACCAATTTAGTAAAATTCTAAATTCAGCTAAAAATTTTCCAAGTTTGTAAAACAGAAAACGTGCTTAAAAGTGGCGGAAGAGATCTCCATGAATTGTATGAAAAAACCTGAGCATTCTTTCCTACGAATTTAGCATTCTCTCTCTTTCCCTTCCGCCGAGGCCGAATATCGTTAAATCACATTAAATAATTCGGTCTGCTAACTGATAAAGTTTCAAAATGATAATATGATTTATGCAATACCTACATCAAATTTTGTTGGGCGTTTTTGCAATAAATTTTAATGGATTAGGTTTTTTCTTATCTAGGATCCATGATCCATCCATTTTACAAAAACGTTAAAGCTTGCAGATGCAGAACCTTTTTTAGATCAAAATCGTAGCAGAATACAAGCATGATTTATTTTAATTGAGAAATGAAGATGATAATCTAGAAAAAGGGGGTAAAAACGGTACAAAAGTAGCAGAATTCGATGCTTTTTTATTTTGTCAAAATGAGAAGGGAAGCAGCAACGACGACGAGGCAGTTTAGTTATTTTTTTTGTACCAATTGAGACGCCGTCGTTAAAAAAGTTCAACTTCCCTCCCACTCATTCTGACTAATTCTTTATCCTTGAAATTATTAACTGAGAAAGTGAGAACAGCAACAGGTTCTTTCCCTTTTTTTCAGTTATTTTTATTAATTAATTAATTAAATTATGGAGGGTGAAGGTGAAAGTAGCAACAATGCCGTCCCCGAAATTGAACTTATCATCAAGGTTTCTCTACTTTTTACTACTTTTTACCTAAATTGCTGAAATTTAAATTAATATTAAATTTAATGAAGACGTTTTGTGAAGAAATGACATGATAATTGAGGTTTTTAAATGTTTTCTAGGCATCTACGATTGACGGTCGGAGGAAGGGGGCCTGCCTCTTTTGCCAAGAGTACTTTATGGATTTGTATCTTCTCGCCGAGTTGAAGACAATTTCTCTGAAAGGTATTTAATTTAATGTTTATTATATTATTAACCTGTCTGCCTGCCACGCCCTTTTTAATTATTCGGGTTTTTTGGGGTTTTTTAACTTGTGTTGGGTTGAAGTTTCTTGATTATTTTAATTGTTTAGGGCAGTTTTAGCTAGATATTACTGGCAGTTTCTGAAAAAAAATCGGTATTATTTATAAATTAATAAATATATTAAATAAATAAATAAAATAAATATAGAGAGGTTAGGTTAAATAGCTTGAACTTATTCCGGTCAATGGATCGTGCTGTTATTCCTCCACGACTGGGTAGTTTACTTGTGTAATTAATTACATTGAAATTGATTTTTTTAATTATTATTATTTAGTGACGACGGTGGACATGCAGAAGCCGCCGGTGGACTTCCGTTCCAACTTTGAAGCCACACCCCCACCGATCTTAATTGACGGAGGTTTGGCCGTCCTTGAGAATGAAAAGATAGAAAGACACATAATGAAAAACATCCCGGGGGGACACAACCTCTTTGTCCAGGATAAGGACGTCGCTGTTCTCATCGAAAATGTTTATTCCGTTAGTTTTAGCTTGATTATTTTTGTAAATATTAAGGCTGATTTTATAAGCCGATCGTTGGTATAATTGTGGAGCTAAGTTTTATATGCTAATTAAAGTTCTCGAAGAAGAAGCGTAATTGAATTTCTGGGTTAAATGACCTATAAAATACAGTATGACAGCAAAGGAACTACAAATTATGTAAAATATTTTTTAGAAATTCAAGTTGATGCTGATGAAGAAGGAAGGGGTGTCGGTTCGTAATTTAGTTGTCCAACTGGAGAAGATTGACGCCCATTTGGGTAAGAAAGAGCGTTTTCTGACGGGGGACACACTTTGCTGCTTTGACTGCGAATTGATGCCTAGATTACAGCACATTAGGGTTGCCGGCGAGTTCTTTCTGAACTTTTACATACCACGTGAGTCAGACTAGATTTATCTTTGAGTTGTGCTTATCTTCACCTTATACTTATCTTACTGTGTAGCCGAGTTGACGAATTTGTGGAAGTACATGGGAAACATGTACCAACTTGACGCATTCACCCAAAGTTGCCCTGCTGACCAGGACATTATCAACCACTACAAACTTCAACAGGTTAGTTGGTTTAAGGAATTGATGTTAATAAGTAACTTATGGCTAACCGGATTAATAATTATTGAATTATTTAGGGGGTAAAGATGAAGAAGCACGAAGAATTGGAGACGCCAACTTTCACCACTTCTCTTCCATCTTTGTAACAATAAAACAATAAATACTAACTTTCACTTATTTAAGTGGCGTGGTAGCAAATAAGGTAACAACCGTATTGGCAGTTAGTTATGTAAAATAAAGCATAAAACTGCATATAGGGTAGTAGTGCAATTTCGGAAGCGGAATTGAATAAGTTATAACACGGAAAAGTACAAATCGGGGACGAAGAGAGAACGGTCGTATGGGTTATCAAGTCGCTAGTATATAGTTCGGTAATGTTAGAGAGGATGTAATTTAAGCAACCCAGATTCTCTATGGGGGTTCACCGTGTAAAATTTTCAAACGCTTATTCCTAAAACGTTCATGCCAGTTATTACAGTTCGAGAAGGGTGGTTCTGCAGGTGACAGGTGACATAACCAAATTCTTATACAGATTTACGATGGACAAAGTGAAAGGGCTTACCATTGAGTCATGTTAACAATTGTACTAAAGCTCATCATTAGATTTGCATTTTAGACTTTTCTATTTCCTTAATAAGTGCCTGAAGTCCACTTAATTATTCAAAAACACATCCGCCATACTCAGCTAATTCACACCTCTTCAGATTTTGCAAACTTTTACAAGCATGCCAACCCAAAATAACGAAAACTTTAACACCAAAAATTAAATAAATTGAAATGCATAAGAAACAAAGCTCATATTGAAGATTCCGTAGCCCCAATCTTTGGCCGTAAAATTACTACCTGACTCGTCGGGTATACACATTCAGAGAGCGATAAATTAGAGAACGGATGAGTGATGCTGTGGTATCCGCAATTATTAAATCAAACTGCACCAAAAAAACTGGATTGTGGCGTGGCATTATTTTTGCCTGAAAAAAAACTGCGTCTCAAGCCAACAGAAATAAGCAAGGCGATGGGTGAAATAAATATCAATAGCTTAGGCATAATCTAGTATCTGCAGGTTCATACAGCAGTTTCCGTTTCGGAGTTTTAAAACCAACCAACAGTGCAGTACCTGATTCATGCGATATACACATCCGCTGCATGAAGATGGTACATGGTCTACATATTACGGGTTATAGGTTTTCAAACCATGTACCCTTCCCGTTCCGCATGCAGAATCGAATCATTATCATTCATCATCATTCATCATCGTATTTTCGTAAAATTTGATTGATTGTTTTAAGCATAAACTAATCAAAATCTAGCATTATTTAATTTAATGCTCTTCCCCATAAGATCCTTAGTCTACTATTTAACCATTTCAGTATTGCTTAAGTTAGTTAGTTGTAACAAGATCCTTATTAAATTTTGAGATTGCATATTGCCTTACAGACAGCTATATTACACACAATGCATACACTTTGCCTTTTATCCGTGCTTTCTAGAAAGAAGTGCAAGTGTCAGCATCAGGAAGGTTATTATTACAGCATCGTATCTTATCTGTACTCTGAATAAAATTCTTAACACAAAGTATGTAGTGGTGTATTATCCACATTCTACAGTAATCTGATACAATAAAAACGATCAGAGAAAAATACGTGTGTAATTCTTGTTTCGGTGCACCGTTCACCACAGCATATCATATGAACATCGGCCACAATCATAATTATTAATTATACTCCCATGTCCACGTTAAACTTCCTTACTAAGCTTCTTCATTAGAAGTTGGTAAGATTACGCGAAGGTGTAACCAACCCATAGCACGTAACTCCGACTTATGCGAAGAACAAGTTCATTATCATTTTTGATTCATTTGTTTAATAAACTAAGAACTTTTGTATTCTTATTCTTCTTCATAATAATCTCCAGTCTAGTCTAAATGTTTTGAGAAGCACATACGTAAAATTGCATTTAAGTTAAAGAAACAAGCAACTAAAGTAAACCAATGGATTTATCTTTTTATCTCTTATTTTATCATGGACGGACGATGATGTGCATAGCAATTTCGGGTTTAAAGTTAACACAACGTCAGCTCAACTGAGTTAGTTAAAAATTATGAAATTTGAGTCTAGTTTACCATCTCAAATTATACTTTAACTTAAATTTTTCCAGCCCTTCATAAAGTTTTAAAATCATCCTTAGTTGCATATTTTTAGTGTCTAAATTTGCATATATGAAATCTGTAAAATGCATGCAATAAGAGCCAGAGTGAAATGGTACCATTCTAATTGCAATTACTACATGGAGGATGGACAGACTAACTTAACTATGATGATTATCCAGCTATTCGAATTATGAATAAAAACATAAAAGTAAACATAGCATAGCGTTTGCATGCTGTATCAAGTTTAGCGAATTCAGTAGTCGTGAAGTGTAAAAAGGATTGCAATGAAATTATTTCAGCGTAGCCAACAATGAAGGAACTGACTGAACACGGATCGGATGCTTATTCCTAGAATCTACAGGCCGAAGTTTTGTACATCGTTCAATCGGATTGGAATTGGAAAGCATCAGAATTAAAGTGTTCACTAACGAGTCACATTCACATTAATTTCTTCCTCTTTTCAAGGCAATAACTTTCGTGCCCGGTATGGAAAGTAATACGCTGGTCATTCATTTGGTTGGAGTATTCGCCAAACATGCAGAAGTTTGATTGGACGGAGTTGTATCAACAAATTTTATGAAGCCAAATGTTTTGACAAAACATTTTCAACCCGTTTTTTTCACTGAGTGCAGGCATCGTGTACCCGTGAGCCTGCCTTATACAAATCAAAATTAAATCCTGCATACGCCACAGCACAGCCACATCAAATAATGCAGTGAATGGAGACGCGGAAGACGACAGTTGACAGTAACTGAAACTGCTCAAGTTCGAAGAATTCTCAAGATTTTAATCCATCTTTAATACAAAACCAATCCTTTAAAGTGCAAGGGATGCATTTGCAACTGATTTTGCATTAATGCAGATGTAAATGCACTCCCCTTGTACCAAAAATGGGTGTGGTAAAATCATCACACGAAATTTCAAAACAGCTCCACTACAATAGGTAGGGGAAACTTTATGCATGAAAAACCAGTAAGTTGAATCGCGTTGTAAGAAAAATTCACATTTCCTTCTTTATGCAATGGAATTACGGTACTTCACTTCAGAATATCAAAAGCAAGAGCAGTTTTACTCTACATCATTTTCATTACCAATGCTTAACTTAGCAAGTTTGTTAATTCTACATAAAATTAAAAGAAAAAGAGAGAGAGAGAGAGAATCTAATGTAACTGTTTAACTAAATTCACAATATCAAGCTTAAAATCTTCTTTTTGGAAGATTATCCTACTACTTCAGACTTAATTTCCACTTTATCCATGTCCGTTAACTCTTCCTTTTTGTCTTTCTTCCCATCATTTCCTGCATCGGCATCATCCCCTTCACCAGTGCCACTATGGTCCCTCCTACGTTTCCTGTTGATGTAGGCAGATTTCTTGTTATAGCGAGGCAGTGGCTCCATGCCTAAGACTTTGTGAACATGTCTGAATGCCAGCTCTCGCAGTGCTAGCTGAAATTCAAGAATTCGTTAACTCTGCTCTCAAAACGCTGATTGTCAAGTAACATTTACATATTATTCTTCATCCTGGTCATTCTTCTAACCTGTGCCGCGGCTGTTATGTCTTCTCGAGCCTGATTGGAGAGCCCAGCAATAGCGTCACAAGATTCCTTTTCGCAGGGATCCAAAAGGCCAGGTCCTTGGGGTAAGAGAACACCGGATGCAACAACTTCAAGGACAAGTCTAAGAGCATCTCCTGGACTCACGGGCATCCCAGCAATGTTGATAGCTTTCTCTGTCAATAGCTCCACTGCCTATAATTTAATACACGATTACGATAAAATAACAAAAACTGATGTTAGGAAGAATTTAAAGGAAGTATTTATATTTTAATCAAAATTTTTAGCACATCCAATTGACTAGATACGCGAGCGTCGAGCGGTTGGACCTTAACCCTGACAATCTCGCATGCTACAACTGCATGTTTCAGCTTTTCATATTCTCAGGTTTTAAATTCATTCACTTACCCAACAGCTCAAGGATCTCCACGATGATAATCGTTGACACATGTCTCTGAGAATCCTGATAACGATGACGCAGCTCTGCAAAGCTGTGGCCCTAGCCTATATCATTCCATAAAACATCAAATAAGGACAATGTTTTACCACTATATAGCTTAGCACTACATTGAAAAAAACATCAACGAAGCCATTTATTACTATTACATTTTGCCAAAAAGTGTTTCTGCATTAATTACAGAGATTAGAAAATGAAAATTTTAATTCGAAAATTGAAATACCTTAGAAAAAAATTGACACTGCAAGAGTAAAAATGGCTAACTGACTGGTAAACTTTAAAGGCCACCACCTTTAGGAGAATCTTTTTGAACTATGATTGAAACAAAACTGGATTTTGCAGCCGTGTGAAATTTTAATGCATTCTATTAGTTGGAATCAAACACAGTAACAATATCATATGTCTCTATCATTCATTCTGACTCAATTTTGAACTAAGTCCATGAGGCTGCGAAGGACTAATCGAGCCTAGATAGGTACATGAACATGTGCCATAGATCTGATCTTATCAAAACATTTAACAGGAAATAGAAATTAAAGGACTACTGTGTCCATATTTGTAAGTTGACATCAATTATTAAAGGTGACAAAACGAGTCTAGAGCACATGCAGACCTGAAAAAATTTCGCATGTCGAAGAGCGGCCAAAGCATCTAGGCATTTCTCCTTGTCCAACACATCATGCGGGTCCGTCACCGTAGTTGCTTGGGCCTCTACACTCGAACATTAACACACATCAGATATATAATCAAGTTTAAATTAGAGTCCTTTAACTCAACGTCTTAGATAGACTTAATTCAGAATACAAATTTTAACAAGTAATAGATTAGAGGGAGTTAAGGCTCATTTATAGGTCTGAAGTGTGAAAATGTCTAAGGTGGTGGCAATGCAGGTTTGGAGGTCTTTTCTGGCTCCCCAATCCAACTCTCATGTTAATTCACATAAGTAGTTCGTTTTGGAACTGACATTGGATTATCTTCTGGATATGTAACCATTAGATGGATTGATTCATTGTCGGTGAAACACGTTATAATGTTTTACAAAACCTGATGGGTTGGCTCACTGAGGTTCACTAGCAATGTTCTTGCGACATTTACTTCTATTCCCCACCAGGGAGGGTGGAGAAAGGAAATTCACTAATACCAATACCAATGCCGAACCTCAGAAAAGCCTCCAGCTTGTTTGTTCCACTCCGCTTTACTTGAACTTGTTATACTTATTATTTTTCAGTAGCACCATTTTAGTGAAGTCACTGATAAACCACTTGAAATCTCCGACTAGGCTAGCTTAAAACGCTGTGATGGAAGGGGGAACCAGCAGCACAGTTTGCAGGGTAAAAGTTTGTTTCAAATATACACATCTTTTGATGAACTGGTCGTACAATCTTCTAGAGGTTTAAAGTGGTTTTTGACGGGTTCGAGGGTAAGAATTTGGAATACAGAATTTCAAAAATCAAAATAAAACAGCCAGTACGACGGTAAACTATCATAACTATTAACGTAATTTGAGAACAAACAGTTCAATCTTCACAAAAATGTCCAACAAATTCAAATATTAAGTAAAAGACCAACCAACCATGAACCAACCAACCTGTATGACAGTGCTCGAGAAGATTTACTATTAAGGACTTACCACCTGGTGCATCAGCACCACTAGCTCGCATTACTGGAGATGTCAGAGTGATTTTGACTTCTATTTTGGGTTCAATCGTTGAAGAAATTAGAATTCCTGAATCCTGGATTTTTTTTGTTACATCGTACTTTTCCTCTGCTGCAACAACCTATTAAAAAGGAAACAGATTGTGAAAACAACTGTTTTTTAGGTCCAACTAAAATTATATGCAAAATCTTGAGGCAACAATAGAATCATACTTCAAACTGTTTGGGCAGCGCATCGAAGATTCTTTCCAACATTGTCACGGTTGGCTTCTCCGAACAAAGTACTACTAACTCAACAGATCTGTCTCCCTTCAGCAGAAGGCCTTTAGCTAGATGCCCGACCCGCATGACTCCTTTTAATATCCTTGAAGACTGAAGATCAGCCTCGCTTGCTTGAACAGACTCACTGCCAATTGTAATTTATACATTTAATACGTGTAAAAACCTGACGGATGGATGAAAAATGTAAGAAGTGCAGATCTTACACTCCCTCAACTTTAACTCCATTGACTTTGTTACAGTCTTCCTCGGCGAATCGATCTGAAACAAACTTAAGTGCCTTTTCAGTGTTTGAAACTATTTTCTGAATAGCTTGAAGTTCCTCCTCCTTCGGATATATTTCGGCATGCTTTGCCATGACATGTCTATCTTCCATCGTTTCCGGTCGACGAATCAACGGCGGTATGAAGAACATGGGGTTAGGACCAGGTGCACCAAACTGTTTTATAAAATGAAACAATTAACTTAGAAGAAATAACAACACGGCGGATGAACTTTCATTCTCATTATGCAATTGTAAACATACCCCTGGACCAAATCCTCTTGGTCCACCAGGTGGAATCAATGGCATAGGGGGTCCTCTTCCATACCTTCACAGATTACACTAGTTTGAAAACATTCTAGAAAACTAAGTTAATTTTACAACTCAAACTTACTGGTCGCTTGAGTTTTGCATTTTGCGCAAAGGAACAGGACGAGCTGACCTCCTATCATCTAATTTCTTCTGACGACTTGATGGTTTAACATCAACAACTAGATCAGGATTGACTTTTTTCTTATACTGCAATCGATGACGCCGCCCTTTCATGTGCATTTCCTTGGCATTAGGATCGTTGAATCGACATTCACAAAGCTTACAGTTGAATGAAACTATTTTGCCTGAAAATTATGGAACGCATTCATTAATTTTTCATAACATTATACAGAAGATATACACCTTTTATTCATATCATAATCAATTTTAATTTCAGAAATTACCTTCTTCATTTCTCATTTCTTCGATGTAATCCTGACCGACAGGCTGTACGTCCTTCTCTATGTACTCCGGGGTAACCTTTTCAGCAGGGGCCGCCGGCGTATTGGCAAGTACAATAGAGTTCCCCCCAGGAGCAGCAGGCGTGGAATAAGTTGTGCTCATCGGTTTCAATTGTGACTGACTCATCAAAGGACTTATTACTTCTTGGGTAGAAGCTTCAGGCTTATTACCGATGAAGTTAATCTTAGGAGTAGAAGCCTTAGAAAACTGGTTCATTGAAGAGCTAGTTCCAGCTCCTGAGTTATTGAATGTTTTAGAAGAAGCACCCATTCCAGATGAGTTAGACGATGAACTCGGCAATAATGACGGAGGCGTAGCTACGACAGTTGGATTATCCGATGGTATTGGCTTTCCTAACTTAGTATGCAATTTTAAAACTTTTTGATGCTTAGCCCCGCGTATATGTGCAGCATACGCATCAGAACCAGTGCATGTTACATCGCATAATTCACAACGAAGTCCAGCAGGACCTCCTTTGGGCACCAATACAGTTCCAACCTTTTGAGCCGCTTCCTTCTTTTTGTGCTTCTGGCCATCCAAGTGTTCTTTGTATGTCTAAAACAAATTACAAAACGTATTAATGTTCGTTTAAATTCCTTCTTGTACGAACTTGAATTGACTGTTGATTTATCAGCCACAAAACTCTAACCTGTGGTCCAGCGCAACTTATTTTACAAACATCACAGTAATGCAATGTCTGAGGCTTGGGCATAGGTCTCGCACTCTTCACACCTTTCGGTCCTTTCTTAAATCCCATTCCAGCACCTCGCTGACCTACGCTTCCTTGAGCGTAAGCTGAAACAGCATTATAAACTGCACAATCATAGTTGGTGAAAGAAGCTAAACATTAAAAACACAAACGATTATTTACTACGAACCTACTTGTTCAATTGTTTCACAAACATAAAACTACAACACCGTACATTTAGCTCCAGCTGAATTAGAAGTCTGGGCCTGTGGAGGGGCAAATCCAGCGTAAGTAGATGAAGTAGTAGTGCCAGCAGTGTTTGCCGAATACGACGGATACATAGTAGAAGTTACGGCTGGACGAGCCCCTTGCTGCTGCTGTAATTTAGCTGTTCCAGGTGCAGACATAGGAAGAGGATAGCCGGAAGTAGACTGCTGCTGGGTGTAATAACCCTGTTGTTGCTGAGGGACCTGTCCTTGCTGACCCGCAGGTCGTGTATATCCTTGAAGAACGTAAGCGTCCGCTCCAGGTGCAGCTGTCCCATAGCCCTGCTGCGGCTGACCTGGTGCAGACGGCTGAGCGTACGGCTGCTGAGCCGCCGGAAATCCCGGAGCCCCTCCAGTGTACTGGTTACTAAAAATAAATAAAACACCAAATTAAATCCCTTCCTCCAATCACCTAATTACATAAAAATCAATCAATAAAATCAACCCTACCCGTACTGCGTTCCACCGTGAGTAAATCCGTAATAGTTATTTGTTGCCATTCTTTACAACAACGAAGCAATACCCACCGTTTCTGAAATATCTTCCTGTAAATTAAAAACAAAAAATGACTTCCTGATCCCATTCTACCTCCTCCGACCCGACGGTCATGTCAGTTAAATATTTTATACACAAACCTGAATAAAAAATACTTCTTTAAATCTTAAATCATAAAAATATCAACAAATTCCACCGATATCGTCGTTTTTTCGATCGATTGACGGGCGTCGGTCGGAGCAGCCGGTCAATTCCTTCCACTTTCCACCTCTTCTTAAAATACACTTCCACCTCTTAAAAAAAACCCACAAAAACAACGGAAAAGATTAACTTACTTTTCAAAAGACAAAAACTATAATTTTGTCATCCACGAACGACTCTCTTTTTTTCTAGTATTTTAATTACCCGAAAGTTGTAAAATACCGCAAGTAGTTGAGTGAAATAAATGGTGGTTTTTGTGGCTGGTTTTCCCAAGAGACAGCAGAAGAGATTCCGTGTATTAAAAAGTAGAGAGTGCGCTGCCCCGTTCCTCCTCTACACTTTCTGGAAGAAGGGATGGATGGTCGGGAGGATAAATATTGTTCTAGGTGGGTTGGATGAGAAGGATGCGTCAGTATTGGTCGGATGCGCAAGGATGCACCTCTTTTAGATTAGGATGCATTGCATTGCCGCTCCGATGTCCTAATGAAAATTTGAGAGGATATTCCCGATTTTGTTTGACGTTTTACGTCGTTTCTTCAGGTCTTTTAGAGATGCGATGGATGATATGGCGGAGGTCAGGTCAGGTCAGGTCAGGTCAAGGTAGGGTTTGGTGGATAATGGTCACAGTTTTGCATTTGCTATTTACCCAGTGCATGTCATGCATGGGGGACATAGGCGCAACCAGGGGGGGTGCAAGGGTGCTTTGTAGGGTACAATTTGTTCCTCATACCCTAGTTTTCTATTGTATAGGCGTAACCAGGGGGTTTCATGGGTACATTGTACCCACTGGTTTTAAAATATACTGTATCCTTTACATGTAAAGCAGGCCCCGCTAAGCCACAACCCTTCATATCCTTTAATGGTATTTGTCAGGGTTGCGCCTATTATGAGGGGGTATGGGTTAACCTAAATTTTCAATGTACCCATAGACATTTAGAACGATCCTTATCCTTTCATGTTAGGAGGCTCCGCCCAGCCACATCTCTCCCTATCCTTTAACAATACTTGTACCCCAGTACTCGTATCGTGGTTGCATAAATGGGTCTTATCTATGACCACGAAGACCTAAATTTTTAGATGCTTAAGTTAAGAAAAGAAGGGGCTGGGAAATATCTAACTGAACCAATCAAAGCCAAATTTTTAACATTGTAATAAAGCAATCTATGCAAAACATTTTGGTTTGTTTCAAAGAAGGAGTTTCGGGGTTTATGATCATTCATCGCCGTAAAGAAACATGCGTAGGATCCGGGTCCGGGGGTTTCCAATTCGGATCCCGGAGTTTCGGAGAGAAAGTAAGGATTCTTACGAATCGAGTCAGACAGAACGCTTAATTCAGATAGGAGGAGGGCAGGAGAGGGTACATGATGGGGAAGCTTTTTTATGAATGGAAAGCTGAAATTGTTCGGTGTATTCAACTCTGAAATCTTGAACTTGCATTTATTAGCTTTTTTTGAGTGGTTTATGTCAGCTAAGCTAAGTAGCACTCGCTTTCTATTTGTACCCTAAACCCCATCCATAAGACGCCCTCGTTAATTATTCCGCACGCCCATCCTCTAACTGTTACAAGGGGGTATCTCTACCATGTTAAAGATACTTCATAACATCTTTTTTATCATGTATAAGCCGCGCATTATGCGCGAGGATTAGGAGGGTATTACATTAGTGTCTCTCTAGAGTCTAGGAAAGGAAGGGAGAGAGAGAGTAGCATTTAGGCAGGTTTGGAGTTGGACGGAATAGTAGCTTTTCAGGGTTGAATTGGCTGGAAATATATGTGATGGGATGATTCATTCAGCAAAAAGCAAGTAGTTGCTCCGTTCCGTAGGATAGACAAGAAATGCTGTGTTTTTGTATCGATATTTTGTGTTTTTTTAAATGTGTAGATTGATCAGTTAGTTTTTTCCATGCAGGAAGCAAGAGTCGTGTTTATGTGCAGATTTTGAAGAAAAAACCGATTTTGATTTTGGACGGATTAACGGATTAATCGAATATTGTTGATTGAAAGTTGCATTTGTCAAGGGATTCTGTCGGTCGGTAGGTCGGTGGGTGTGATTCGCATTGGGACATTTCGAAGTGGCAGTTGACATTGACACCGACACTCTAATTAATTGCAGTTGCAGATTTAATTTTAGATTTAGATTCGTTATTTTTAATTAAAAAGGTACTTATTTCCGTCCATATCCCGATGATAGTTATTTATATTCATTTAAAACATTTATTTATACGAAAGGGAACTGATAACTGTATGTTTTTTTTGCAGATATAAATCTCATTTCGTTGGGAATCTCCTTGAAGGAACTGCTGACTTTATCCTGCATAGGAAGGAAGATAAGAGGGATTTGGAGTAGAAATATTGACAGAATGTTGGAGTAAAAATATTGACAGAATGTTGGAGTGAAGCTTTCGATGGTTTCTTTCTGTATGGTTGAATTGTAAATTGTAACCAACACTGATTAGTTGGAGGAAGGCGTGTAGACGTCTTTATTTTATCTGGGACGAAAGGGTGTGAGGTGAAGGAGTCAAAATTGCGCTGCAAAATAGAATGGATTTTATTAGGTAAATTGAGTTATTAAAGGGTTTGTTAATTTGTATTTTGATTTGATTTAAATGTATATCATTACTTGAAAAAAACTCCGATATTAACTTTGCAGGTCTACCCTTAGTTCTTTGCCTTTTCCGCCCCCACCTCCCCCTCTTAGTATAGACGAAAACATAAGTCTTCCCGAAGAATTGGACAATTTGGGATTAGACTTCGATGGTGACACTGGAGACCAGAGTCCTACCGAACATGCAGCTGCACCACCCGAATCACAGTAACTTTTTGTTTAAAAACAATTATGAGTGAGGGGAATTAGAACTGTAACGTAACTAAATTAAACTTTTAATAGATGGTACCATGGGAGATTGGATCGGCACACTACAGAAGAAAGACTGAGATCAACGGGCAAACCCGGAAGTTACCTTGTACGGGAAAGTGACCGAAAGCCAGGCTCATACGTGCTCTCTTACCTGGGACGTACTGGAATAAACCATTTTCGGTAATTGTTGTAATTAGTATAGGACATTTCGGTTAGGTTGTATACGTAATGGAAGGAATTTTATGTTATTGTAGGATAACGGCCGTTTGTGGAGACTTCTACATCGGCGGAAGACAGTTCGACTCATTAATAGACCTGATAGGATATTATACCAGCGTATCTGATTTGCTCAAAAAGGAGCGATTGTTGTATCCGATTCCTCCACCGGAACCAGTCAACGACAAGAAACGTGTTGTGGCTATTTTACCTTACACTCGAATGTCGGACACGGACGAGCTGAGGTCTGTTTGACAATGCGTGGTATTTTTTTTGCAGAGAAATGTCAAATTCTTTATGAAGTATTTTATTTCGAATAGTTTCCAAAAAGGAGATATATTCTTTCTGCATAACGATCTTGGAGATGGCTGGTTGTGGGTAACGGCTCATAAAACTGGTGAACAAGGACTTATCTTTAGAGATTTAGTTGATGACCTTGATGACAATATTGACCCGAACTCTGTTTTTACGTGGTTTCATTCCAACGTCACTAAAGAAGAGGCTGTTGACATGCTTGTGAAAGGTGTTTTTAATTGTCGTCTTGTATAGTTCGATTATTATAAATTGGAATAGTAGTAATAAAAGTTTGTTTATTATTTAGCCGGACCAGGAAGTTTTCTAGTTCGTCCAAGTGACAACTCACCGGGGGATTATTCTTTATTTTTTCATATTAATAATCAAATTCAAAGATTTCGTATTGAGAAAAAAGGAGTTCGTTATCTTATGGGAGGTCGGACTTTTGACTGCTTAGAATCTGTTATTGACCGTTACAGAACTGAGCAAATTGTGGAAGGTCATACGCTTGGATATCCTGTGGAAAAAGTAAAAATAGAACGCATCTAGCTGCAGTTAATCTAACGAATCAATGCATATTCAGAGAATTAATTTCTTTTGCTTCAGGGCAAAAATGACGAAGGTATTTATAAACCAAAGGAAGTAAAAAATCCCGAAAAGATTTACGCCACCCTGCAAGAATGTCGTGATACCAGTGGATTTAAAAAGACTGAAGGTTTGATCGTTTTATTTATTACGTTTCTTACGAGATGTATTTTCAAGCATTTCCAATGAAATCGTATTTTTAGTTTGCAAGAAATCTGGATACTTATTCAAAAGAAATGAAAAAAATAAGAAATGGAAATCTATGTTCTTTGTTTTGCAAATGGATGGAACGGATACGCATCTTCTGATATTCGAAAGTCCGAAGGTAACCTATTATTTGTACAATTATGTAGCATGTTAATTGCTGTCATTCACACATTATCTCATTGAGCTATTTTATAACGTGTCATTTTTCAACAGCGTACTAAACCAAAGGGATTGGTTGACTTGGGATGTGCTTACCTTTACCCTCTTCATGACACATTTTATGAAAAACCATTTTGCTTTCAACTTGTTGAACGGGCTTTACCATGTCTTGCCACTGTGACTTATTTGTGTGCTCCTTGTCAAGATGAATTACAGGTAGCCTGACGTTGAACTAATTAAACACCTTTATTTTATGTGTGTAAGTAGTTCACCCGAATTATTTAAACCTCGTTAATTATCTATCAAATTTTGTGTTTTAGGAATGGTTAGGAATTTTGAAACCGTTATGCATTCCACAAATGGCCAGAGCTCCGAAAATTCCCAGATTGAGGGAATTACGATGTCTGACGTTAGGAATTTTAGAAGCCCACAGACTACCGTATAAACTAGTGCCAAATCCAATGTGTATCTTGTCTCTGAATCAAGTCAAAGTCGCTCGAACTAAAGTTAAAACTGGTTATGATCCCGTGTGGGATGAAGAATTTACTATAGAGTAAGTATACATGTTTTATAAACATATCATATCAATTAAAAAGTAAAAGATTATGACAGCATTCATAATTATGTACAGCGATATTCCGCCGGATGTTCTTACATTTACGGTCACCGTTCTCAATAAAGGAAAAAGAGCAAAAGACTCTGAAGTAGCTGAAGTCACAATCGATCTGAATAATTTAGCAAATGGCGAGGAGGTAAGTATACTTCGTGCGATTGACAGTTTTCTCCTTTCTATTAAACTGTTTGGCGTACGAATTTATATTTGTGTATATTAATTAGAAAGAGGAATGGATTGCCTTGAGCGGAATTACGCCCATTGGAGAATGGGGATCGTTGCGGTTGAGAATTCGCTACATGAATGACTTGATAATGCCCATAGAAGAATACTCTCCTATGAAAGAACTTCTTCTTGACTCAAGAATGGAAGCTGTTAGGGCCTTAGCCGATGTATGTCATTCCAGTAGAACAACATTGGCAAATTCTCTATTACGAATTTTCAGGTAAGGCTTTTTATATTACAGCGTGAGCGTAACGTCATCAATGAAACATTATTCTTAAGCTTAGAAATTCAAACATATTTTCTTTATACTTTTTTAGATTTGAAAAGAAAGAAGCAGATTTGCTTTCTGCTTTAGTTGAGCAAGTAATTCATAAAGAAGCTGAAACAACAACATTATTTCGATCAGACTCATTAACTACAACTCTAATGGATCTATACATGAAAAGTGTTTGCGAAGACTTCTTACGAGCAGCCGTGTTGGACACCGTTAATCGTATATTAGAATCTAAACAGTCATGCGAGCTCAATCCAAGCAAGATTGAACCAGGTGGAGACAATTGCGCTAATGCAGAGTTTCTTCTAGTCGTTTTAGACGAAATTACAGAAAATATATTTATGGCATACGATTCGTGCCCACCGTAAGTATTTTTATAGTAATTCTGAGTGCATAGTTTGATATTTTACTGAAACTGAATGATGCAAATATGCTTCTTTTAGAACTCTTCGGTACATTTTCGGTTGTATGCAGCGTGCTGCTGTTTCAAAATGGCCAAATGAACGACTAGTCAAAACAAGAGTAATCAGTGGGTTCATATTTTTGAGACTTATATGCCCGTCATTGCTCAATCCTCGACAATTTAATATGGTTTCAGGTAGGTGAACTGTCCACCTGTATGATAGTGAAGGATCTACACAATTTTTAAATAACTTAAACTCTTTTGCAGAACTTCCTCCTCAAATGGCTGCTAGATCGCTCATTATGATTGCCAAATGCTTGCAAAACTTAGCTAATCTGGTAGAATTTGGAGGAAAAGAGCCATATATGGAAGTCGTGAATCCGTTTATACTGAAAAATAAAGAAAGGATGGTTGTATTTTTGGATCACCTTTCGGTTCGTTGGATCATTCATTATTTACAATTACATTTCAAATCCAATTCTATGTGCATGATTTTTCATTTTGTCTGTCTTACATTTTCAGAACAAAAAAGAACGGCCAGAACCAGAGGAACATTTGAAATTACAAGGGGACCCAGCGCGTGACATGGCTACTGTTCATCATATTTGCATGACGCACTTCAAAGATTTGCAGAATCTCAGCCGAGTTCAGGTAAGGATTTAATCACTGACTAGTTTCATAGTTACGTTGTGAATTTAACCTCAATAAATTGTTTATAATTTCAGCCTACAATCAAGAAGTTGGTGACTGTAACTGAAATGCTTAGCAAACATAAACAAAAATATCGCGAAATGATTCGAAACTGAAGATCTGATTTTTTCACACTACATGAATGATTCCCTGTAATTTAGTTTGACCTCATTATTTTAAATGTATAGTTTGTTCAGTACAAATTATATGTGTGTTAAGTTTTTCAAATTTTCAAAATGAAGATGCACGTCGTTCTATGGATCCTTTCTTATGTCAATTTAATTATTTGTTCCCTTATTTCACTTCACATAATGCTTTTAACTAAAACTTTTATAAATGTTAACTTATTCACCTTTTTTATTGATAAAAGTTTTAAATAATGCTCCTAAACTAAACCTTTGTTAGGATTCATTTAGGGGTTAATGCTTTCGGCACTTGATATTTGAACAACTTGCTCTCCTTTTCTAAATAATGAGCTACCGCATAAAAGCAATATAAAGTAACGCACGTTTAGAGAGCAGTTTGACTTCACGAAAGGGATTCACTAATGCAAGTATTGATGTACAATAATCTCTAACTGTACTATGCATACTGAAGATATTATTTGCTGTTAATGAGTCTGAACGTGTGCAGTTTTAATTGTAGCAATTTTAACGAGATAGTTGTATGCAGTAATACTGGAGTAAGTATTTTTACTGATCCTTTCTTTTCTCTGTCATCGCATTTCTGGAATTTCCTTTCACTTTCTCTTAGGCCATGTAAAGCAACTTGTAAACTGTGACTTTGCGATACAGAGTCTGTCTTGTTAATGCTGATATTTCTGTGTTATTACCTGCATATATACTGTTTTTCGTGTAATTGTTTCGTGGGTTTAATGTGACTAAGATTTTGTTTCTCTCACGTGGTTGATACAATAAAACTTTCTTCGATTGTTATGCACTGCTAAAATACCACTTTATTTTATTAACAATCAAATCAGCATTATTAACAGATTTATTACTTTTATACTTATAAAAAACAGTTTACATGATTGTCAGTTTATATTAAAATGTACATTCATTTCTGTTGAAGACGAGAAGTACGTGATTGTCGAAATAAAATGTTTCCTAACTTTAACATACTTCGTGAACAAAGTACACTCATGGACCAAGTTACATTAGGTCTTAAAGATATTTATGTTCATAGAGAGAGTGTCTTTAATAAAGGATAAACTAAAGTTCTGTGCTCATTTCATGGTTGATCTCTGTAGGGGCTTGCGATGGTTTCAACTTCAACTTTGGTTTCTCAAGAATTTCTGGATACTCCCGTCTGGACCCTTTGTCCTACTCGGTTAAAAGTATACAATATCAACAATTAAAACGTGAATTTGGTTTATAATTTGGTTGAGATTTTAAATAGAAAGTTAATTGATTAAGATAAGGTAAATTAGAAGGAAAAACCAAATTACACTATGTTAACAGTACATTGTTAAACATACACAAGATACAGATTCTTCAACCAAGGTTCCATGTACCTACGTCTACTTCTAAAACTTCCCTTTCCTAATCCCTGTCGTTTTGTAAGTTAGATTGTTATAGAAAAGCTAGAAACTTGACAGTATGATGAAGAAGGATCAACTGAAGAGTAGTTGTCGAAAGGATGGCTTATCTGTAAGAATCAAACTGGATTTTGTCTTCTTTTTGCATTTTTTCAATAAAAGTTTTTTCATGATAGCATTGTGAGAGTGACGCTTTGCTTGCATAATGCTTAATTGCAATTTTTTGGAAAGCTGAATCCGGTTTACTAATGCAAAATGACCTAACGTGCATAAGTTGCTTTGCATGTATTGCATATTGCATTGCAGTTGGTGAATAATCGTGTCCTGTACCCGTTTTGTGCATAATGGCCTGGCATCCGGCTTCGTTTAACTGATAATTTGGGCTGATGTACAGATTTAAGATGGACATTTCATTGTGCAAGTCAGAGTGAAAGCAAGTGAAAGTCTGAAATTTCAAAGTATTTATAGGAAGGCTGAAGAAAATAAAGTGAGAACTCACTCTTTTACGTTCATTTCATGTCTGCTGCTGCGTATTGTGCTTGTTTTTACTTCTACATGTGCATTTTGTGAATTGCGAGATGGGAATTTTTGGGATTAGGTAGGAGGATTGGAATTGATTGTCTTTGGTACGGAAGGACGAATGTATGGTAAGTAGTCATTAGGAAATGAGGTTATTATAGTTTCATTTTGGGATATTATAGCCGGGTTCTTGTGGTGCTGGTTAAAAGTGGGGTTAAAATCATGTCTAAGCTAGAACTAGATGATCTGTTCCTTGCCCCCCGTAAAAGCTTGTAAGTAGAACTAGCAGAACTAGCAGTATTGGTGGTAGTAGCTTCACCGTTATGATCGTTGAAGGAAGTAGAGGGATTAGTGGATACCTCTAGCTGCTTAAGTTTTTGAATTGGAATAAATTGATGAATGGGATCTATCTTTCTGCACCGTCTGTCCAATGTCATAGTCTTTCTTTCTGAAGCTACGTTCAGCATACTTAAGCCGTTGTTGGTGGAACCTCGCATGTCCAAAAACTAGGGAAAAATATGTATTTTTCCATTGAAACCAAATCTGCTCATTTATTGAAAGACAGTCCAACGGAACACTCCAATTAAAGACTCCAATGTAACAATTAATTTCGAGATTTTAATAGAAAGCCTAGTTCAGGGTTAATTTTGATTAACTTTTGCTTCGTTGGTTAGTAATATTAATGAATCTTATTGGTATATTATTTATCTAGGAATTTATGCTGTTAATGCTCGCTTGCTTAGGTCATTTTTGTAGAGTAGTAGAATAGTTTTCTGTACTATTTTAGATTCACGTTGAGAAGTTAGATATTAAGTAGGAGACATGAGTTTTTTGTGAAATAAGATTAAACTTAGCATTGGTAAGAACTTAATTTACGCCGATAAAATGAGTAAGGAGTAGTGAGGTGATAAGTAAAGTGTCATTAATTTATCTATGAGTGTCATCAGCAGAAAAATTAGAATGAATGCAAATGCGAATTTTATTCATGCTTTTTTTCATGCAGTTTTAGACCAAGCAAAAACTCATGCTAGTTGCTGTACAACATTTATTCCTTTAACATTACAAGCATAAGCAGTAATATAGCATGTGCTTTGGCTGTTGACATTAATGCTTTCAAGTTAATTCCTCATTTTACCCAATTTTGTTGGCTGGAATCATTACTGGTTCCATTAGTCCAATATTTAGAAGATGGGTTTGGACTTTCTTTCGAGCTTACTTTGGACTGGCTTCTTGGTAAAGTATAGCCAAGGCTGCTGAAGTTCTCACTCCTAATTGGTTTAAAGTTAGAAGAATTATTGAGAAAATACTATCTATATTATTACAAAATAGTAAGCGACCCTTACTTGTAATACTCGTGGTGATCTGTTCCCAGCCCGGAGTCACTATTCTCATGATGGGAATCAACCTTCTGGCTATCTGGTGACTCTGATGGGGACGGATGTTGCATGTCCCCGATTCCCTCATCCCCAACGAATCTCCCGATAATGGGATTTCGCTGCCGACCGTGTGAGGATACTGTAGTAGCATACTCATCAAATCCAGGAAGGCCACATTTATTCATGTTACTTGCCATTACTTTGGATGGTGGTGGTGGGACGGGGAAAGTTACATTTGATAATGATGACCTTCCATTAAAGCTACAATGTACCAACAGGCATAAGAAACTTTGTAGGGTTGCGTACGTGCATTACATTATAGAAAAAATAATTATCATTACCTCGATTGGGATAAACTAGTTTTGGTTTTGGTAAAATTAGCATTTACTTTCATCCCATCCTGGCTCACTGAGACCACGCTAAGTGAGCCGGTGGTTTGACTATTTTGATTTCCTTTGGTAACCGGAGGAGTGTAAGGCGGGGGCGGACTGTCACCTGAACTCGGCAACTCGGATTTCACATCCGGGCAGGAGTTCCTTAAGATAAGATATCAAAGTTATTATCAAATAGAGAAATATGAGATTTTCCCCATTTTTACAGCTATACTCACTCAGGGTTGGTTTGTCTCAAAGTGACCGATCGGTTACTCTTGATACTATTGTTATACCGGATTTTGCTACTCTTCAACGTATTAGTTTCAACTTTAACGTATGGGATGTGGCGTAGTTGGTCATCAGGGAGTCCCTCAGACTCGATAAGTTTAAAGTCAATGTGCCTCTTTAGTTCATCTGGAAGTCTTTCTTTAGGTGACTTTGACCTGAGGAATGAAAAAAATCAAGCATATCAAGCAAAACTACAAGCGGAGACTATTTTTGAGTAATAAATGGTCTCATAAATAACTTATTTGCTTACCTGTGTTTTCGGTGTCGTCTCTTATTTGTATAAGAAGCTTCAGATTCTGTTTCTAATCCACTATTCATGTAACCCGATTTCCTGCTCAGAGGAGTGCTATTAATCGGATTAGCTTGTTTTCCAAGATTTGACGATGAGACGACAGCAGCCTGTTGAATTCCCATAGCTTGTTGTTTTTTCTGAGCCTCTTTCCATTGTACCTCAGAGTCAACCAGTTCATATTTTGCACTGCTGCTATGCCTAAAACATTACCACCGAAAAATAACGCTAAAACATCGTATTTCAGGTCAATTATTTTTACAAACGGTTGTCCAACCTGTGTCGATGTCTGTGTCTGTGACGGTGACAATTCTCCGATTCCGAACCAGAGTCTTTCTTACTGGAGCTTTTATGTCGTCGCTTGCTGTGATGAGATCTGCCTGATGACCGAGACACTTCACTTTCATTGTCTGAATTCTTACGGCTGCGACTATGCCTATGCCTAAATTTCATGCAAATGAAGATTGAATTGTGATCAGTTAGTCCTGAGGTTAAAGTTTTTTATAGATTAAGTACGAATATTATGTGCCATACTTTCTATGTGATCTGGAATCAATGGAGCTATTACTCTCAGCGCTTCCAGACCTTTTCCGATCTTTTGAATAATCTCTATTTCTTCCCCTTTCTCGGGACCCACTTGCACCGACCCCAGCAGATCTCACGGACCTTGGACTCGGTGCTCCTGAATGAGAGAAAGATTTACCTACATTAGGGGCCGGCCAAGGGGCACTCCTAACACTTCTGGGAGAGTCCGATCTCGTCATTTGAGCCATTGATGGAGTTCGATAAATAGTTGATCTAGAGCAACCCAAGCAAGAGAGAAAAATCATGTCGACGCTTATGCTTCTTTGGGAACAAGGGTGAGTACATGAGTTTAATTACGAAGATAACCCCGGATGAATTAATTACTGGGAAAGAATTACAAGGAGAACTTACACTGTGGTTACCGGCTGAGGCACGGAAACTGATTTACTAACGCCATTGTTTCCATTAATTTGATCAATAGATTCCTCCTCTTCCTCTTGCTTATTCTCAGATGAAGCTGTTAAATAACGAAGCGAAAAATAGCTATAATCTCTGCATTGTACTCATGAATCATGATGCCTGAGAATAATGCCACTTTAAGCAGATAACAAAGTGTTGGTTTATGTTAAAATTTAACCTGAACACTTAGAATAATTATTGTCATGTTTTAATAGGCGCGCATAATGGTAAAGTAACCTCAGGGGGTCATTTACCGTGAGAAATAATTTTTTATAGAACGTAAACTTCTTACTATCCAAGTTTTCCTATTATCATGAAAGTAATGAGTTTGTGGCGTTTCTTACCATCGTGAGCTCCTTCGACTGCACGTCGAGTGTATCGACGACTAGGAGTACGGACGAATTGGGGTTGAGCCCTTCTTCGAACTGATGATTCACTGCGTCCACTAAAATGGGTTTAAAATAGAAATTGGTCAGAATTAAGAATACATTTATCATTTTAAACGCAAGGCTTCATTATTTAATTGCTGAAATTCAGAAAAGTGTCATATTATTTCTACCAACCTGTCCCGAAATCTCGTATTCAATGTGCTGAGTTTATTCCCAGCGTTTGGAGCAACTTGTACCAAACGGGAAAATGTTTGATGTTCCGTTGCACACTTCCATAAATGCTTGCATGCGGCTCTCGACGGTGTTTCGAAACCATAAGTTTGCTCTTCATTCTAGACATTTTAGAGAAATGCAATCAAGCTCATGGCTGAATATTATACGCATGCATAAATTGATGGATTTGAGGTTAAAAGCCTTAATTTCAATCTAATAACTTTTTACACTTGCTTACACTTTTGTTGCGGACACGAAGCATGAAATATTTTCCCTTTTGATTTAGTTTTGATATTCTGGGCCTGAAAAAGTCGTGGGAAGTTTATTAAACATTAAATAGCCTTCAGTAGGTAAAAAAGCAAAGCATCAGTCAGTTAGTAGAATTTAGAATGGATGGATGCCAGAAAAGTCATTTCAAGCTCAGTAGAAAATGCTTATTATGGAAAAACTCTCACCAAAAGTAATTTCCAACTTTGTTTTTGTTCCTGAGAACAATGACACCCAATGGGGTAAGTCCAAGGAAATAATCAACGTGATCCTCACCCTGTAATAAACAAAAGCAACGTTTCATATTACGTGGCTTTAAAATGGATGTTTTTGTCCCGGACCTGGGTCCTTATATATATTAAAATGCTAGATAGTTATCTACAAAATCCTGAGAAAGTGATCAAAAGTTCAAAATGTACTATAGATTCAAAGTCTCTAACTAAAAGTCCCAATGAATGAACATGGACAAAATAATTGAAATACGAATCCAAAATTGGTCTGCAGTGAATAATTATGTCATATCTTCTTCACAATACTTCTATTTATAGCATTTAAAAGACCAAGAATAAATTTATTCACAACTTTCATAGCACGGAAGAATTACACTGCAACCTATTTCTTTCTTCGTTCATAAGAATATTGGTGATTCTATTTTTCTATTTGAAAAAATATTAGTCCATCGTTATTTGATTTGGTTTAATAGTAATCACAATTGCCCATTTTTATGGTCATGGAAAGCCAAGGTTCAGCTTGTTTGTTTTATCGACCACTAATAGAAGAGGCTAGTTTGGTGCAATACCAAAGCTAAGCTCCCTTCTTGAAGGAGACAAAGCAATTATGTTTCAAGACTCATCTAATCTGAGCTCTCGTCATGAAGAGCTTTGAGATTCTGCTAACTTATGCTATGAAACCACGCACGAAGCGATCAGAATAAAGGCCCCCGATGATGGCTTTATAATAATAACGATGTGCTCGTAATCGGAATTTGAATCTGAATTGAGGTAATTCTAAATGTATCCAAGAGCACTGAGCTAATTCCTGTATAGTCAATGTAGAATAAAAAACATTTCTACTATAAACCTAAGGGCACAAATAATAACTTTCAAAATTAATCCTAAATCTGATCAAAAGATATTCATTGAAAGAAAGTGCAATGGCGAAAGGAAAACCGTTTGTAAACTAATGTGTGCGTTCAATATACTAAATCTGCGTTTAATTAACCGTTTTCGATATCTACATTTTTAAATTCGCTTACTTCTTTATGCTTTGCAAAATTCTGTTTCATAAAACATCGCTTAGGTAAAATATGGTTTTGCTCAACCAGTATTCTCAAATAGCGATCTCGATCGCATAACCCGAGGACTTTACATGACTATAAAGGTATAATATTAATGGAGGCCAATATAATTTCTTAGAGTGAGAAATTTGGATGTTCCATTAATCCCCCGAGGCCTTCAAAGTATGTACCCTTTTGACCCGAACGAGTAAATCATCATCAGAAAAAGGCCACAGGTAGAGTCATCAGAAAGATCAGTATGGTCATGTTAGGAGTTTTCTAAAATCAAAGCTCACTCTCCCTATTTCAATGAGAACCGACTCCAAATAAAACCCTTTTATGGGCAATATAATAAGTAAACACTTTTTTGGACTGGACAAATGTAGCCCAAAGCATGTTATTAAACTAATTGCTAACCAAGACTAACTTCTTCAGTTGCTTGGTTGAAGCGAACCTACATTTTTATTCGGTTTCTGTAAAGAGTTTAAAGGTACTTTATTCTACTCTTCTACAAACGGAGTGGTAAACCTTACATCCACAAGTAAAGTAAAAATGGAAAGATCGATTTCAAAGAAGCATTTGATCCAAAAACGAAAAATCAATCCTTAACAAGCTACATTTGAAGGACGAATAATGCTCTCTCACTGTAATATGACAAGGTGTAACCTTTAAATCACTTGCTTTTTGAAGCATTTTTTCTGCAATCTTTCCCTACTTCAGTTTACCACATAACCTGAATAACATCCGTCATAAATGCTGCGTCTGGGGCGTTTAGTTATCATAAAACTTTTAAGGGAGTGACCGGACCGGAGTTTTGGGATTTACTTGGGTGATAACTTTATTCATCTGTCCGTTTCCAACGGATTTGAATATTAAAATTATGTTTTGATTGGAGTTGTAAACATATGCTTGCTTGCATGCTTTCTCAGCTTTTGTCATAATCTTTGTAATGTTTTTATTCACCACAAAGTTTATGGATATCTAGGCAATTAGATATCAACTGTGAGTAGTAAAGCATGATTCACGCCCAAGCGTCCAGTGCAGTAGTAGGAGGGGTAGTTCTGTCTAAACACCCGCAAGGCACCACAAAAATATTTACTCCTGACTTCAAGGCTCATCCCTGAACTGAATGATTTAAATGATTGTTCGATTACAGAGAGATTAACGTGGTTTTAGTTATTGGTCTTGGAAAAGGTGTAAAGAGCTGTAACTGTATTCAACATTTCCTATTGATAAAAGAAGCTAAAGGAAACAAAAGGTTTCAAAGAGTAGATATGCTTTTTAGTTAGTATTCTTGCATGTTAACCTCTACAGCCGCCTACTTAATTTAAGATACGGATAAGAGGCTAATTTATTGGCGTTTATGCTGGCATCAAGTAGATTGGTTACTATCAGGAACTATGACAAGGTCGTCGTATACTAAGTTTTACAGGAATTCAAGAAGTTTATGAAAGTGGTTCCGTATTTATTGGTTTCGTCTATTTCAATGGATGCGTTTTAAAGAAGTTACGACCCCTTTAGACAAAGTCAAATTTTAGATACGCCTGCATGCACGAATTCAAAACTTTCCACGATTGAAAGGATAACAGATGAAAACTTTTTTTTAATCTTGAAACTTTACTCAACTAACTTATTATTAATGAAGTTTTATTTCGGATTTAAAATCTGATTTTAGGGCAGTGGTACAGGCAGAGATAAACTACCCTAAAGTCCGTCCGATATGCCGCCCTCGTTAATTATGCCGCACGCCTATCCTTTACATGTTAAAGGGGGTATCTCTCCCATGTTAAACATGCTTCCAAATATCTTTTTTTTCATATATAAGCCGCGGCATATCGGACGGACTTTAGGGTACTTGCTTAAACTACTTACCAATAGCGTTTAATTTCGAACTAAAACATTTATCTACAAATAATCTAGTTCATTGAATTAGAGTAGTAGGAGATTTTTGTTTAAAAAAAATTTACAACAAATAGAATCCAGCTTTTTTCTGACACAGAAATAATTTTCCTCATATTTATAAGTGAACTAGATTTTAGAACGTTAATTTGAAAGAAAAAAATTTTGTATAAAAACATGAAACTCAATAGTTACAGGAACAATGGTTAGATCATTGAAACTCATAACAATCATCCCAGCAGATAATCATAACGAGAGGGTGGAGATGTTTTTGTAGAGTATTTACGATCGGTTACCGTCAAACTGTGGGATGGGTTGCAAAAAAATTGATACACAATGACTAAGTATCCCATTGCTTCGTGAATGTGATACCCTAAAGCGGCTCCTAAAAAGTCGATAATCCGTTTACTATTCCTTGTAAAGATCATAGACGGTCCAAAAAAATCTCATGGATCAATGGCACACACTAATAGTAATGGGTAATAGAAATAAAGTTTTGACACATAAAATCCTTCCTTGAACTACTAAACTATTGAAATAGATACAAGCAATTGAAATTCACTTTAATACGATGCTTTTGCCATTCTATGCAACTATGGATGAAATGAAACATAAGATTGATTTATAACCATCGAATGAAACCAACATTCGCTCAAGATCAATAAGTTCCAGAAACCTTCACTTCCTTGTTCTAAATCGCCGACCTTTAGTTTAAAAAATAAAACACTTTCAAGGAAATTAAGGACTGAAAGGCACTTTGGCATCGTTCAATACATGGAAAGGAATATTAAATAAATCTTCAATGACAGGCAGGTTTACTAAGGCAGAACAACTTAAGCATTAATGCCCATTATTAACGGAAATTCGTCCAGACAAGACAGTGCAAAGAATTTAAAATCAGGAAGCAACTATATTGCAACATGTACGTGGCTGATAGAGATGAGCAGATAACTTCATCTTCATCACAGAAAGGATTTTAACTGTGGGCAGTTTAACTGTCCGCAATAATTTTAAGGTGTTGAGCGTTAAAAAGACGACAAACTCATAAAACTGATTAAGAGGCTGCTTACTCAAGAGTCAGACAGCCCTGCCCATATTTCCTTCAGTTAATGCTATGAAACATCTCGATTTTATCGGAAGAGACAAGCCAAATGAAATGCACTAGCCATAATATTTTCACTAACCAGCCGAGTCGAGACCCCGTGCTCAACTTAATTAGGATAAGAAAAATTATGAGCCAAACCTCCTGAATAAGTTTAAGATTAAGTCAAACATGAAATTCATTTTAACATTCTATCTTGTGCTAAGACATATTGGTACTTCTTGAGGTGTAGATTACATTTGGGGAAACTTAGTGAGGTCCTCTACTTCCTTCATTGTTTCACTTTATGTTATGTCTTATGAAATCGGCTAAGGATAACAAGAATGATTTCTTTAAGAAATACTTACCAGAACTGGGTGTAAATCTACTCCATACATCTCAAGCCATTTGACTTTCTCCAAGTAGTTAAGTTCCGCCACGGCAGGTACTTGACCTCTGTAATTAAATGCAGTCATAACATCCTTTGTATAGTTTGTTAAGTCGATTTAAGTAAGTGGGTAATACCTAGCGAGGTGTCTTAAGACGCAGAATTAATGTATGAAATAATTATTTTCTTAATGCTCATTGATGGTAAATTATACTCACGCAAAGCTTTTGTGCAGTTCAGTGATCCTCGTTTCCAGATCCGGGGACTGATTAACTACGAAGCGGAACTCCGAGATATATCCTGTGCAATGTCTTCTAGGGTCATAATCTCCCAGTTCGGCTGAAAATAAAAAACATTATAATTATTCGTATGCTTAGTCGTAAATAAGGATAAACCAACGAGAACGATCATTATGTGCAAAAAAGACTTTAAATGTCACAAGATGACCGATCAAATCAGGAATTGACGGTTTTAAGTCAACCCTAATTAAACATACTGTTAGGAGTTAACAATATTCGTACAGTTTCTCAAAGCAGATTGAAAGTGGTGAGACAAAGAACTTAAATCCTGAAACCCATCCTAAAATTTAAGCCATAGTTAAGGTATAAAGATAAATCCACTGATTTTTATTTGAATTCTACAACATGCGTGAGGTCGTGGAGGAAATCTAGGCATGTCAATTTTTGCATTTCACACGTCAATCAAACCCATCCCCACCAATTACCGATCTGATAAGACCGTAAATTCTGATTGCGTGTCAGGCCTCGTCAACTTCTGAGAATGTCATGAGTGCAACTACACGAGTAGGAAATGAATGCATGCAAACAAGGATTGATTTTTGAAGTTTACGGACGTTGTTTATGAAAATGTATAGCCTTAAGATACAACATAGCATAATTTTGGGTCCATGTTTTCTTTCTTAGAGAGCCAGCCGTCGACATCGACCTACTAAGTTAATGGTTTCATATCGCATATCTTCTAATACTACATATTTTGAAAAATGATTTCATTCAATCCATTAATGAGTATAAAGGAGTTGAAAAATCATTACAAGCCATGTTTTATGTCGCTTTAGCATCATATTCAGCAAAGACACTACAGAAAGAACGCATCAACGTAATATTGGGTTGTTGATTCGGACATTGAACCACATTGAAGTTGCTTCGTGTGGCGAAGATACTTGAAAGAAAGTTTTAACGGTGAGTGCCTTAACAGGACCATTGTCAACCGCAAAATGACATTTTTCTGGAATTACACACTGTCACACTTGGCTGGCTACTCTAATAGTCGCCCACTCGCGTGCAATTTGTACACAATAAGATTGGATTCGGAAACCTCTAATTGTCTGTTAAATATACCATACAACCCCACAAACAGTAATAACAAGAACTTATCGCAGTCTTGAACCTTGAGTCCGTAAGGATTATTATGAGTGAAAATGTAACGTTGCTATTTGTCTGTGATAGATTTCATATGTAACACCTTTTACGACAAATGAGAGTAATAACCTTATTTCAGATTATTAAGAAAAAACATTGCTTAAAAGATAATAAATAGCCACTACTAGTAAGGAATCCTTAGATCGATGAGGTTTACATTTTATCTAAATATCCATTAGCAAGTAGAAGAACTCCATGCCCTTGTTCACTTTTTGGTACTGTATGAAAGCAATTAAAATCAGGAGAGATCATCTAGTAAAGCTGCAAGTCCGGCATAACCCATTTTTCTTAATTACGTACAAATTATACTATAATTAATCAAACTACTTTATCTTTCTAAACAAATACCGTTCTTTTCTTAAGATAATAAAAGCTAATCATCCTAGGATTAAAAGAATAGAGTATTATACCATGCGTCTTTTAAAAGTTATACCTACTAGATTCTACGAGTAAAGCTGGAACCTAGCTACAAAGATCCTTTTCAGAAACGAATATAAGGTTTTCAATTCTTCGCTACAATACACTCAAACAAACCCATCGCAGCCTGCCTGCTATGCCTATGACAGTAAATCAATTTTGCATGCAAAATGCAGTTAATGACTGAAATAGGTGTATTCGTGTATTATTACGATGCAATTGGATGTTATTTTCAAATTGCACATGCAATGAATTAGAATATAAGGATTACAAATGGACATAAGACTACATAAACCCTTTGAAATGTCACTGCCAGGAGGTTCTGAATGTTCCCATCTTATTTATTGAATCTCATCTATTGTCCTTCTTTCAATCGAATCCAATCCAATTTATCTCTTGCATTGCATGTCTCGATCTTGGTATTCAAATCTCTGTTCTCATCCCGTCGATTCACAAGTTAGACTCTTTTGTGCTTACATTCTACTGTTCTTTCAATTCCACCCTGTTCTGTACAACTTTTTGGATCTTCCCCTTTGGAGTACATTTTTCAGGGAATTCCCAACTCATTTTGATCATTAGCATGAAATTCATGCAACAAAAGTAGCCAACGGTTCATATAATTTATTTGTAGATCATTGTTATTCGAACGCTTTTCGAAGATTCTGAATTTAAAAAAAATGTGTGCATATTCGATGTTAAGGAGCGTTTCCTTTCGTAATTTAAAATGTGTCTAAAATCAGCCGGTTGTAGCAGGAATTAGATAGGTTTTTTATGCAATAAACAGGTATCGTTGTGGTTAGTAAAAATCAGTAAAAATCATGCAGTCCGAGGAGACAACTAGACAAGTGGACAAATTAATGTCTAGTTGGTGTACATTGTTCCCGAGAATGAACTGTCGATCTGATAGCAACAATAATAATTACGTACAGAGAACAGCAACTTGCTTGTGGTTTGGAAAATATAACAAGGGATCAGAAATTTGCAAGAAAACACCGATTAATATATAGTTAACGAGTTGGCAATTGGCATATGTAAATCGTAGTTTTTACATTCATAAACTTGATTAATACAAAGAATGTCAATATTTGGATTGGTTCGTTAAAATGGTTAACGTTGTCACTCTGTCGATACAAAGACCAAGATGAATAGAATACCCAGAAAGATCTCAATAAATAATGTCTCAATTGTGCCATTGCTGCAATGTCAATGTTTGGAGGCATGCTATGTTAGAATTAAGTGTAAACACATACACGAGAGCTAGAGTTATGCATAAATGTAAGACACACATCTTTCCTTTCTTCGGTCATTTCAACATGATTAATTCTAACGTGTATTTAAATTGTGTAAGTGTCAAATTCCTTGTAAGATGTCAAAATGAATACCAAACAATCAGAATATTAAGTGTCATTTTTTCTGTTAATAATATTGATTGATAAAAAATCTGAGAAAATATACTTTGCTTTGGCTTTGTCTTTTTATCAAACTGTCAAAAAGTGAGAATTTTAACCAGTACACGCGAAATAGTTTCTATAAATCAGTTCCACAAGCATAAAACAGGGGTAAAAGTACTTATTGTTTAGCATCTCGAAATTCTACCTGAATGAAGATACAAACTTTACGCTTGGTATTTTTTAGTCAACATTAAGAATGAAACGACAGGGACACTCGCAGTTCAATCTTGCAGTAGACATGATTAAGATTATCCATACAGCCTCATTTAAATGAAATCATACAAAGAAGCATATTTTAAAGGCAAATCATGCAAAAAACTTTGTTTGAATCGATGAATAAAAACTGCCAATCACTTATTCGGTCCACTGATTCCCTTATCCTCCTTGGATACTGATGAAAGCCCTCCTGTCTATAATATTTTGAGGTAATTGTTGTTGCATAATTATTACAGCGGAACTCTTGCAAATAACTATTCTGAATCGGAATCTTTTGCTTATTCAAGAGCAACTCACTCAATAGCACTCGATCGTCTATTTTGATATGGTTTACAAGCAAGATCTTCATTTCAACACAAAGCTAAAAAATAAAGACAGTTCTTTCAGCTCAAGCTCTAACCGTAGCGTTCTGTGGGCAAAAAAACCAGCACTGTATATAATTTACAGCTTTTGCTCTAGTTTATTTATTACTGAAAGTTTTTTAAAATATCTATAAAATGCAATAAAATCATCAAAAGGATTCAGGAAGCGTCGCCAGAAGAACACTTTCAACTTATGCATCGTTGTTCTATCTGCATCAAAATAATTGGCAGGAAAAGGATGTAAAGTCGTGATCAGATTCAAAAGGGTGGTGGGCAGAGAGATTGAGATACATTTTTTTAGCTTACTTACAAAACTAGGTAATTGCCAATAAGGTCGAAACAGCAAATAATCGATGATATGATGGCATAAAATGAGAAATTATTTATAACATAAGATAAATGCAAAAGTCGTTAAGAATCGCACTTGCACTGAAAAACAACTCACGCTGTGTACATTGAAGTCGTGATGCATTAAAGTATCTGTAAATCAGTTTGTAAGATTTTGCATAAAAAGCATTAATCTAGATCAGCAGCAGGGACTAAATATGTTACATATTGAAATAACAAAAAAACAGCTAAAGAAATCGCACCCAATCATTAAAAACCAATTTAGTTTGTCTCATGGATTTTAGCCGATTCCTTTCTCAATTCAACTAAATTTTCTCAACTTTTATAATTCTTATTTTTTATTATCAAAATTGATTTGACATCTCACGGCTTCCATGTAATAGATTTTGTAAATTGATTCGAGATCGAAATAAAAATGTTTGTATTCAATTCTAAAAAGTCAAAGGTGAGTTAGTTCCAATAAAAATATTATATAGATTTCCTAATAGTTTCTGAACGAAAATTACTAAGGAGTTTACAAATGTTCTTAGATAAGAAATAAATAGAGTTTGCATAAGTTTATGTTAGTTGATAAGTGTCATTAGTTTCTGAGTTATGTGGCATACGTGACGATAAATGAACCATAAAATGGACATAAAAATCTTTACTCTTTTTTACACGGAGATATGGTTGTTAACATTATCAACTATCATTGCATTGCATGCATGCTTAGCTAGGTAGGTTCATTTAATTTCACAGTAATTTTTTATAAGCCTGGAGGTGCTGTCTTACTAAAGAGAAGAGTTTGTCCCGTATGTGCTCGAGCTGCTCTATTAGTTTTACACAATAAACACTAATCTAAAGAGTTCAACTCTGCCCACGGTTGACAGTGTTAACTTAATATATACAGGCGTTATACTTTTTTAAAGGTCTTTTTAATGTTGAATTTATTTTCTTACAACAAAGAAATGTTACACAAAACCGCATAATTACAGGGGCTATACTATAAGAAAGTAAGTTGTGGATTTTAAATCTGTTTACTCTGAAGTAGTGCAGTACCAGTGCGTGGATGACATGACACATGAGGCAATAAATAGGGATAGCAAAAGCAGCCCTTCCTTCTCGTCCAGTAAGGAAAGATAAGTAGCTTTGATAATTGAGTTTGATTAATGTTTCCTTAGCCTAGAGTGTCAAGCAGAATGCAAAACTTCTCCACCATAAAATATCCTATTAAAAATGCAGTTGCCTATTAAAGCTAAAGTATAAAATTCATGGCACGTTTCATATTTAAATACGCATTCATCATTTTGCAAAGAGTTATGAAACTCAGCTCGGTTTTCTATTCAGTCGGAATATTATTAATACAATTTATCGATTTACTACCTCCCGTAAAACTGATTTTGATCAATGGGCTTCCTACTTCTTGAAGACAAATAATTTTTGTCTTACAGTCAAAACCAATATTATTATTATCAAGTAGTTGCCGTTCAAGTAGGTGTAGACGAATGGAGCAGGTAAAGCAATCGATTTAGTGAGATGTCTTTATGATCTGTATGCTATGATCTGATTGAAGACTAGCGATAATCATCGCAATGAGTAGGTATAAAGTAATCAAGAATGAATTATTGGGATTGAGACTTCTGTTTTTTTACAGTGTGCTTCTTAACTTGCAAGTGAGATGAAGCCCTACTAAATATTGAGGAGGTACTATACCTGATGTCTGCCTTGTATTTCGAGGGCATTAAAAATTATTATTCTGTTCAAATGTTCAAAGTTATTGATTTTAATTTAACAATAATAATCAGACCAACTTCAACGAGCTAGGATTGCTTAAGCAATCAATTGATACTTTTGGAATGTACTTTCATTTTCTGTCAGCATTAATTGCTCAATTGATTGTGCGATTGGGAGGATATAGATATCGAAGAAATCAATCTGCGATATCAATATCTGCTATGTTGCGGAGTGTAAATCAATGGAGATTAAATAAAATCTTACACCTTAAGTTATTGAAGTTTTTTAAAACAATGTACACAGTCACAGTGTCGCTGGCTTACTAGCACACTGCAAATTACTGTATTTTTTAAGTATACTATATAATCACTTGAACTACTTGAACATATTCACAGTTTAAGCCCAGTAATTCGATTGAAAAACCCCTGAAGTACCCCTATAGTTTAATGAAAGATTATTCTCTGTTAATTAAGCTTCTGACCTGCTAAATTAAAATCTTAATTTCACCTCGAAGTTGTGCAACCTACGAATACTACGTACGTGTGTGGGCAGATACATACTTTACGGAAAGTACTTTAAAATGTTTATTACAGGTCAAAGAAGTCTCAATCAAATTTTTTATCTGCTTTCATTGGTTTACTAGCTTTTATGGCTTTTTTACCATTTTCGCTACCACCTATAGGTTAAATACGTTTTAGGGAGTTGCAGGATGAAGCTAGCTGGTCATAAATAAATTGAGACAGTAGAAATATGTGATAAAAAACAAAGTGATTCAGTGAAGTATACAACTTAAGTAATGTAATCTTATCTCTTTACAACGGGGAGGAAGAGATTAAGTTGAAAATAAAGCAATCAATGCTGAAGTAATAAAAAGCACATTACCAATTACACAGCCATCAAGTAAACTTAAAATGGTGATTCATGGTATGAATCTCCAAAGTATAATTAATTATGACCACTTGGAGATAAAAATGGTTCAACTTAGCCTAAGAGAATTATTACCCTAAGAAAACAAAAGAAGTAAAAGGTGCGATTAGTAATTGAATGATGTGTTTTTGCCATAATTATCTTTCTCTGTAAAGACATTTCATGGTAAATTTTAAAGCACTCATAGTTAATTAATGCTTAAAGGATGGATTATGTTATATTCAGCATGAACATTAACGTAACCGAAGCTTTTTTGTACCTATTTTGAAATATGCTGACATGCAAGAAGTTTAACTTACATAGCTGATGCTAAGATCAAATGAAATTACTTTTATTATTCCTAGCTTGTGAGAACTGACCTTTGAAACCAAATTGCTAAATACATCGTCTTTAATAGCATTTTTCTACCGCACACTCCTCAATAAATGTCATGCCCAAAAAGGATATGTGAGTCGAAATTTGTTACTCTAAAATTGTGCGTTCTTTTGTATTCTGGCAGTTGTTCCAAAAAAAGTTTTTTTAATAATATCTGCATTTTTTTTTAATTTAAAGTAAAAAAAAGTATTTTTAATAATATTTTTAATAAGTAAGTGGTTACACACTTGATGTTTTTATTAACACCACCTTTTTAGTGGTAGCTAAGAGTCATAAATACACAGCATTTGAAATACTATAGATTGGGTTTGGATTGAGGAACCCAACTTCTGTAACTTAACTTACGTAGTTATTAAAAAAATAATTAATTGTACTCACATTGAACGGAATACGCTCCCAATTCAGCGGAGAGGTCAAACGGCACTGGTAACCTTCCTTGGAGGATGTCTTGCTTAATTTGCAAGAAAAACTGATACCTAAGAGAAGCAAACAAATAAAGAATTATATGATTAAACATGATTGCAAGACAGTAGGCAGTAGGCGATGTAACAAACAATTCTTGAAGTAATCAAGCGAATCTGCATTGGCAATCTTTAAATGTAGAGTTTTAAAAATCGCAATTATTTTCGTTAAAAGAACATGAACATGCTTGAAGTTAACAGGACTCAGAGTAATTAAGCGTTTAATTGTGATTGTGGTCATTTGAGGGAAAATTACTCGGCCTTTCTTCCATTGTATAGTAAAGTAGATCCGTATCCCTCACCTTTTTATGCCATAAAACACAATCAGTTAAATGAGTAATTAGCAAGTCATCTTGTACCAATTGAGCATGGTGCTTAGAGGCTTTTTGTAGCTGCAACCGTAACTCGCCGTTTAATTGGTGTTTTTGGAAGGAAACTTTATTTATTGCAACGAGTTGTGACAAAGTAACTGTTGACCGCTTGCCAGTAAGCATATCAAAATTTCTGAATAATGTAATCGCTTTTGACCTTTTTGAGCGACAGGGACTGCTATTATTCCCTTCAGGACATACACAGAAGCTACCTTACTCAGCATGAAATAACTGAATAAGCGGTGGTCAAGTCGATTTGCGACTTACACACCCATCTGCTATTATAATGAGAGTGACAGTGCTCATATGCACTTTAGTTATTGGATGGAGGAGCATCGTATTTCAGAATTTAATTCCCAATGAAGACGTTAATGTTCCGATTTATGATATTAGCATTCAAGATAAGGTGCTTTACACCTTCAGGAATAATTTAATTTCAACTCATCAAATGAACAAAGGTTCCTTTACAAAGTGCATGTTGCAGGAATTATAATAAATTCAATACGTTTAGTTGTGATTTGTGATGAGGTGGGTTAAATTGAAGATATTCCTAATTCGATTCACTGAACTTCGTACAACTTTACAGATTTGGAAAACAAATCAGATTTCTCATCAACCTACATTAAACGAGCTGCGAATTTATTATCCCCCGAGAAGTTATCGTATAATGATTCTAAATTATGCAAGTAGGTTTGCTGTAAAATATAGTTGAAGCACAAATTGCATTAAAATAGCAAAGAGCGTAGCTAAATTCCGTTTTATAATAACGCTTTATACGAAACTTGAGTAACAACTATGATTGCGAAGATTTATGAGTTCAGTTTAAATTAAACAACGTTTGCTTGTTACGATAAAAAAAGTAAAGTCACACGTACGTCAACTAGCGCAAATTAATTGCGACAACTTGTCTAAAAATCTTCGGCCGTCGGACAGTAAAGTAACTCTACACTTAACTTAAACTAGACATCTGCTTGATATGCAAATAATACATTTCTACGACATGAATTTACATTGTTGAAATACGTCTACATTTTCATGCAGTAATTGCAATTGGCTAGTTTACCGTAAACCTGCTCCTAGATTGTCTAGGCATTACCTACTAATAAGTACGCTGGTGTGATTTACCGAAACTGCCATGGATTTACTTCAGTGCACCTGAGCTTGTCCTTTTTGTTCGAGATCAGATGCAAGATGCTCTTATTGTAAGAAATAAGAAACGTCACGAATTAACATGAATGAATGAATAAAAAACCTCGCGTTGCAGTTTACTACAAAACAACAAAGGACAACTCTTGTACTCAGAAACTTATGTGAATGAATTCCATTTTTTAAATTGATTATGTTTTACTACTAAAACCTTATTTTACTGCTTATCATTGGTTAGATAGCCACCATAAGGGATCATCATTACTTTAGGTAGTTCATTTCATGTGAACATGTTCACTGGCGGATAATTCATGGCAATCTTTCTGTCAGGCGGACTGCCAACCCAACGGTTGCTGAATGCTTGTTTTTAGGGGGGCTGACCATAATGATAATATAAAAAGCTATAGACCATTTGAATCCAAAAAGTTTTACAGAAGAAAGGAGACCGTTTAATTTTCTGCACATGTTGATATTTTTTCAAGATTTTACTAACTATAGCTGTCCAAGACAGTACATTCTTTATTCAATAGCAGAGGTCAACGGTCAATAATATGGTAGACCATCAATTTAAAATAAACATAATACAATGGAGTTTTAATATTTTTTTCATAGTTGCAGTAAGTTATTTGAGTTAACAGGGGTTCATAATGGCCCATGACATGACAATTGTTGTAACGCTTTTCGATAATAATACATACTCAATTATGTGCCTTACCGAGTAATTTCTTCCAACAACTTGCAAGGGTCAGCTGCATAATACTTTACTCCAAAGTAAAGGGTGAATGGGTCCGTTCCTAGGATTTAAGAAACCAAATACATTAACTTTACATGCTAATACCCATCAACATTAAGCGCATAGGTAGGGGTTAAGTTTTATTGGAAAATCAAACAATCATTGTTTACGAAAACTATTAGAAAAATACTGCAGTAGTGGCCATAGCATGCGAAGCGGTTTGAGATACATGGTCCAAAGACATGTTAGAATCCCAAGTTTAAGGGGATGATAAGGTAATAATCGTTTGAGTTCATGGAATGGAGCAAGAAAAACCAGATGCTGACACTGGACTGTGAAACCCATCTTTGCAAATATTAAATTTTACGAAGTTCGAAATGAAATAAACTATTAGGCTTACTGGATGTTTATTGCGTTGATAGGATGTATCTTAATTTTTAGCTATACACATGTGCTTTTATTTAATCCAAAGCTTGAAACCTGCTACCTGACGAAATCAAAACTTCTAATTCCATTCCATTATTTGACAAAACTATCAGAGAGCATTTACTTTTGTTAAGACAGGACAATTTTGTTTATCAATGAATTATTATAATAGTACCAAAATTTCAGTTAAAGTAGATATTAGTAAAGCAGATGGATAAACGGAATAATAATTTCTTAGATATGTTACCCATATATTTGCGACAATGAATGACAACTAACTCTTTTTATTTTTAAATTTATTTTTAACTGAGGACCTAATATTGGAAGAAACGAGGCATATAACATGTTTATATTATTGTCCTGTCAAATAAACTATTGAATCTGAATCTGAAAAAACATCCTCACTAGCAGGTGCGAAAAACTGAAATACTTTGAACATAGTCGAATAAATTTAAACAATTAATTAGGCCAAGAAGGATATTGTATTTCAGTATTTTACTTTAAATGTACAATTAGTTCAACCTGCATAATTCTGCTAATAATATCTCAATCCCATTGCTAAGTTTCAGATTAGTAAGGAGAATGATTTCTTCTGTCTTATGATTTATACGGCATTTCTTTGCATGCTTTGACCGATATTCCATATTCATTGTTCCTCTCATAGCGAGACGTTGTTTAATTAGTCGTACTAACTAACCAAAGAATGGGGTTTCTGATTCATTCATTTAAGCTTCCCTAGCATTTGTATCCCTTTCTAAGGTGTTTAATTCAGGCTATGAAACGATTTTAACTCCTCTGCCATTTTAAAGCTTAATTATATTATGATGATGATAGTATTAATGTTGCTGATGAATCCCGCCTGCTTCTGTTGATTATGTCCTTCCTTTTTAGTTTAATTATTCTTTGCTAAACCCACTTTTTCTATAATAACACCTTTGCTATCTGGCTACCTCTTTGCTTTTATTAATGGACGGTTAATAAAGTCTATAAATTAATTCTGCAAACGAAGAAAACAGCAATTAGCAATGCAAAGAGGATATTCGCGATACACGCGCTCAATTAAGGAAGGATAAAGGGTAGGGAGTCAGTAGTTGCTTCTTTTTAATTGCGATCTTTAGAAATGTGGGAGGATGCTCAAGAATGAAGAGGACGTAAAGGTAATAAAAGCCCACATCGCGTAGCAAGGCATTTTGAATATTCGCAAAAATGATGAAGTTCTTCATCTCGAAGTAATAATACTATTATGAAGTTAAGCTATATGTTTTACAAATAGTCCTGAAGTAGATTGTGGTAATTTGCTTACCCAGTGACCTATTTTAAAGACATTTCAATTTTAAAAGTTTATTAACTGCTCAAAGGTCTATGATAATTGAGAACATGAAGGTAGAAGTAAGAAAGTGGGGGTTGCTTCAAGAGGGATGTAAATCCTAGCCAAGTTTGTTGCAATTTCATTAAGAATACAAACGAAGGAGTCAATAATACTGCTAACTGACTCAATGATTGACTGACATTTTGAGTGAAATAGACACAATGAGCAATTTTCTTGAGACAATCAACTTGCAACCGACCGGTGAAGGATGGTGTGATACGATGATGAAACGGCTGGGGAAAGAGGCTTTAAATACCTGTTTACTGACTCTTTAAATCAGAGGAAGAGAGGTTATTAATAGGTCCTGTACAAGCATATTAAATGATAGTTTTAGTACGTGTTTTAGTGTTTGAAGGCTTTATGCACAGGACGACCACCGGATTTAGGGTAACTTGTTTAAAAAGAGCATTAGCACGTACTGCTAATCCCATTAGAAATAAATAGGATGGAATTCATTATCCTTATTGTTATCCTGTTTGTACAGTTATGGCTAGGAAAAGCTTATGATCGCGAAGCAGATTTTTAACAAAGTTTTATGCAAATCATCCTTTATTTGTTTACCTCGTGGAAATAAAGAATGGAATAGAATGTGCTAAGGATTTCGTTGTTGATGAAATAATGCGATTTTCCTCGCACTGTCGATGTGCATAGTATTATTTTTATTTTGAAGATTGTAGTACGACCAAAAAGTAAGAATATATGAAGACTTGATGTAGGTATTAAATTTTTAATAGTATATTTCTGCTGTTTTATTCTGATTCAGGCCAATCTATCAGAAACAGGAGGGCATAAAAATGAGAAAAACAGCAAATAAAAAGCATGATCTTCTCATATTAAAATTGTGGTTGATAACTTACCTTCAAGCTGCTTGATCAGTTTTTTCCCCGGATCCAGCCAATTCTGCAAACAAACCAAACAATTCAATTAGATCAATGAGTTAGTGTCAGTTAACAACTTTCCCCAGAAGTAATAACTTATTCATATCTTTGCTCAACTTGTACATTGTTACAAAACTAAATGAAATAACGGATGTAATGCATGTATACTCAGTAAACTGCCTTCTGTAAACCTTGCTAAATCTCGCAATGCCACTAAAAACCAGCCAAGTCAACGAGATGCATTTAGCGAAAAAAAATCATAATATTGATTATTTTCTTGCCGAGATTATTATTTGTATGTAACACGGCTGTGTGCTAACATGGTCGGCCTGTATGGTCGTGACGAAGTTATCATGGTTTTGAAAAAATTAATGAACTATTATAGCAAAAGTGGCAGTGGGTGAAATGAGCTGTCATTTTCGAAGAGAGAGATTGCACACGTAGTAGTCAATTAATTCATGGATTTGTATGCTCAACCACTTGGCTTTGCTCCATTACATAGCCAAAAAGAAGGAATCAATTAAATGTTCTAGTGCATGAAGTTTATTTGAACAAACACACAGTAACATTCAACAACAGTTAGTAAAGTAAACAGAAACTGTATAAACTAACTCAGCACTTAATTGTTGGTCTAACATATCATATCTTCTACATATTTGCTGTAACAATAAGTCCGTCCTTCGTTAATACATTTTATACCTGACATGTCCTTTTTATCAGAGCTTTGAAAACTAGTAAGCCGTTTTCTAATTTATGAAAAGAAATAGCTGCTCCCTACTTTGATCCGTTTGAGCAGGTTACTTTATTTAGCTTGGCTACGTCATATTTTCATGAAACATAAGTAAGAGTATAATATTACAGCCTAGGCGTTTAAATTATGGGGAAATGGCCTAGCAGTCAACAGGTAAGCAGTCAGAAGATAATGGTTTTGATCAAACTGAGACGGAGAGACTGAGACTGCATGTGTTGCACTGTCTATCAAATTTACATTTTAAAGGCATTCAATTCCAGCACGAGGTTGGCATCACGGTCTGCAGTTTACATGCATGTTTGTTGTACAATTGTTGTTGTAAGAGCATGTCTCTGTTGCAAATGTAATAATTTACAAACTTAACCTCTCTCGAGGCAAGGCACTACTAAGTCTTTACTTTACTATACAAATGCTGCAATCATCATGTTAACTCCTTAAACCTGCAAATGGACCATTCTAAACATCAACAATGGTTTGTGCTTGTTACACTTTTTACAATTCACAAGTGGATTTTTTTCGTAACTCGGATAGGACAGCCTAAATCTAAATGCCTCGACAGTGATCATAATTTTACAGTGAGGAAGATATTTCATTATAACGCTTATTTTTAGAACTTGAGATTGACTTAATTCTTAATATCATGTAAAATAGTTTCAAAGGAAAATACTTCACCGCAGGTACTAATGTTTCATTCTAATTACTCGTTATTCATTCCACGAGTACCTCGTTCTTTCCTAGTTCCTTAAGTAGTATTTCTTCTTTCTAGATAAATTATATCAGATAGTATAAAGAAATTCTGCATGTCTAAAGTTGTGGTAATGTCTCTAAGCGCCGATTAACGTTCTTTTATTGTGAAAATAGGGAAAACGCTAGAACGACCTTCAGGTTAACTGCGGGATTTAGTTTCAATAGCTTGTCCAATTCAAGTTTAGCCTGGTATGGTTCCTCTCCTTCCTACTAACTTTACTTTGTTTGAAGTCTCCAAAAGTAGTTTATGAATCAAGCCAGGTTAAACCTGTCTGTATGACTAGTTTGGAATGGTTTATGTGTGTTGTATGGGATTTGTTTTCGAAGAAATAAATAAAATCTGAGTTGTAGTTGTAGTTGAATCATTCTATTGAAGAGTTTTCAATTTATATGCACGTTTAGATTTTCCTAAATGTACGTTGCATGGTTCTGGCTTTAATCCAAACAGGCACAATAGAGCCCTAATGAAGCAAGCGATAATAAGGGGGACTACGTGTGGCATTGGTAGTAATAAAATATTGTATTGGATTCAGCTAACAATTTACAACTATCCGAATAGACATTTATATTGACTTTTGCCTTGAATTCAGTTTAATAATCCTTGCTTCTTTTAGCATGAATTTTATAATAATGAACAATAATGAACAATACCTTTATAGTGCCTTACTGAATGCAAGTACAAAACCAACACCTCATTATCATCCATTGAATGATAGAGTATTATTATGCAACAATATATTCCGCAATTAATCAATTGAAATCAACTAGTATTAGTTATTTTGAGCTTGAATGAATTACAAAACCTAACATCACGACGTAAGATATTATCAAAATCTCTGTACTTGCTTTAAGTAGAAGTAACAATGAAAAAATTGCAATGACGTCCTTTATGGTTATAGTTATTCGCTCACGTTATGCGGAATATGGGCTATTATCGTCTCATGTATGAAGCGAAGTTCCAATGTTAAAATCGTGCTTAGTCTGACCCACAGCCTGTCATCGAGTTGACAAATGGGTGTATTTTAGCAATTAAAAAAACCAAAAGGATAATGATCCTGGCCAGACAATTAATAATCTTCAGCTCACGGGGAGATATTATTTGCATTTGAAAAATTAATTGTGTGTACTCTAAGCTAATCTTATCGTTTTACTTTTTATAAACACTCTAAGAAATTGAGGGAGTAATGATTATGGGTGAAGATTATCAGGCTTTAAGCAAACCAACACATCACGCATGCAAGACCTGCCCTTTTGCAAATAATTTGCAAATTATCAAACGATATATTCCCGTCATCCAGCCTCCTATCCTTTTAACTGAACTTCTCGTTATGAATTATTATGCAAAATAAGTTATTCATTAGCACAGGTCATTCATCATCTTCCAATCTGGTGGAAAGTCTTCTCCAATTATGTATACTGTTATCGTGCGTCTTGCATTTCAAAAGTAAAACCTTGCTTGGCTAGAGTATGACTACCAATATCCTATGTTCCTTCCCCAATGCCGCAGATAAGGATAGAGTGACTACAAACACCTTTAATTACAAAAAGCGCAATGTCTGTAAAGTGCTAATTTTTGCATGAATCATTTAAATCATTGGTTAACTGCTTGTGTGGCATTTAATCTCTATTCAAATAAACAACCTTCTTCGGACCCACCTCTGAAGTTTGTAAAATAAATAGTTTGGAGTTCATTTACAAAAGACGATTGCTTCATTTTTTCAAATATCGTGGCTCATCTTAATGAAAAAATGGGATGGAAGATAAGATCTCATTTATTTCAATAAAAGTGAAAAGCTTCATGCTCTAGAAAGAAGAAAAACTTTAACTCAATTTGACTCACCGTTTGGTCAGTATTGTCTATGTATCTGAGTCCGAAATACGCCGTCTCGATGATGTTCAAGTGTTTAAACACATTGTCCAACAGCTCCTGTCCATTTGATGTACTCTGTAAAGCATAAAATAGAAACATAATGCTTAGCGTTGTTGGTCTAGAAAGTAAGTAGCAGATTATTAAATTAATCCTTCAAAGCAGTTGTCAGCTTGAAAACTAAAGCAGAAGGCACTATTTTTTTAAGTACAAGGTTTCACTTTCTTCATGGGCAGGTTACTGCTGTATAGATAATATGATTTACACTTTGAGTAAAATAATGACTATTCATTAACAACACTGTCGTTAACAAAGTTTTGAAAAAGCAGATTTAATTCAAAGTTCACGTATCATCCCTACAATCTAGTACCAATCTTTGTAGTTTAGAGCTATCTCAACCAAAGCAATTCGTTCATTTCTGACAACTATTATTTTCAAACCGTCTTTTCAATTAGAACGGGAAATCTAAGTGTCTATTTTAATTCGCGAATTCGCTGCAACAGGGCGGAGAGTAGGAGATCTGGTATATCTTTCCCTATCTCGCATACGAGCATCAAAGCATTCAAGTACACAAGCATCAAACTTTGTACCGATGTTCAAATAATAAAATTGAAACTTCTATTTAACACTGCTTTGCAGATATTAGCGTTCATTGCAGCTTTTGGCTGAGGGCAGCGGCATTTATATTTTACAATGAGTCAATGACAAGGCGTGTCATTAACGGATACTCGAGTAAAAGGGAGTCGGCCGACGATCTTTTGAAGAACATGGTTTAACAATGAAAAAGTGCAATCAAATCTCAACCCACGCAAAAAGATTGAAAAGAAAAGATGAGACGAATTAACAATGATCATTTGGACTTTGACTGACCCACCAACCAACCACCAAGTGGAGTGAATGATCCAAAATTAAATTACTTTGTATTCATCTTTTGTTTGTGTTCTCTGAAAAAGTTTGGACTCCTTTTGGCATTTCACCATCATCCAAGCAGCAATCTTTTTAATGATAATGTGTGTGAATGATGATGGGAAGTAGGATGACACAATTTTATTTTTCATCTCTCTGATTCTGATCGATGCTCAACTTGCCCAACGACTTAAGCATTAAATAAAGCGAAAACGAATGACACCTTTACTTGTTGGACTTTAGGTAGGATTAGGTTCGGTTGGGATGGGTCTGATTTTACTTTTATCTTGTACATTCCATTTCAACATCATTTTTCAGTTTGAATCTCTCTTTTAGCCAACAACTCTTGCATACGTTGTAATACGGTATACGGTGGTACCCGTCGAGATGACGTTTAGATGAAGTAAGGACTCATAAAGGATAAGATTCAATAAGAGGAGGCAAATTAATGAAAGATCACTAAGATAAAAGTTTAAAGATTGAGATTGATAAAGATCTTCATTGGGTCCTAAAGTCTGAATTTGGCAAAGAATAATTTGCATTTATATTATATTCACTTGTTCATTTACATTGAAATGAAGATGGTCAACTGGGATAAAAGTTTAATGTGCAAAGAACACGAGAGAGGAATGTACTAATGGACTGAGATAGTGAAATAAAATAAATCCTGTGGTTGTTGGATTGACGACCTCGATTTGTTTGCTTTAATGATTTTTTAAAAATAACATTATATGGCTTGTTTCGAAGAATTTATAAAAGAAATGCTTGTAATTCCAACTGCTTTGTTCCTTGAAATGGGAAAATTTGGATTTGGATATACATCTTAAAGTATCTAGCAGTAGATTTGGCAATTATTAAATTTGGTCCAAAACTGACAGACACTTTCTATCATTATGAATGCCAATCCTATATTGTAATTGAATAGCATAAGGTAGCCGATTAATAAGATTATTATTGGAATTGTGTAGATTTGGTTTTGTGATTATAATAACAAAGAACAGCCGTATATTAGTGGTAAAATCGACAGCGACTATGATGGTGGTTAAGCTCACCTATTTAGTTGGAATTATAGAATACCACAAGCACAAGCCTGCCTTTCGGCTACACGATCAAGGAAGGCTAATCGTCTTTAGTGTTTAGTGCAAATGTCTTTAAGAGATTAGAAATCCAAAAGACCGTTTACTTCTTTTTAATCTGTCCATGTAAAAATGGCAAGCAAGAAGAAAGCACGTTAAAATGTTAATTAGATCAGTCTCGAGAGTAAATTAGCTAGATTAGTAATCCCAGCTTGATTTAGAGAAGAAGCGACACAGTTAACGCAATTTGGTCATAAGTCCATCCATGTCAAACAAATTAACGGTTGACTGTACATCCGTAAAGCCTAATTAAATCAGTCGGAATGAAAACTTCTCTTTTGTACTTTTTCTTAATCACAAAATACAAGCTATTCTACGTGGTTGTAGTTGTTGGTTCCTCGAGGGTTAGAAACTTCTCTGCGGTTTATATTATTAGCCAAAAATTTTAAGTGGAATTCATTTGCACATTTTCGCTGCGTTAAGAATGAAATTCATAATCCAAGATTGCATTTGTAAAAGTAAAACTGACTTCATATCCAATTTCATAAACGTCAATTTCATTGTTGATTGTATGTAAATAAATCTGTCGCTTTTATGAGCACAATTCTGTAAAAATAATTACATCAATAATTGATGATTGGTTTGGTATTTATCGATTGCGAAATTTGATGAAGATGCTAATATTTGGAGGTTTCTTTAAGATATATAATTCTATAGATAAATATTTAAAATCAACATGAGAGCTGACTGATTACTTTACCTTTGAGAGCTGCATAATCTACCGCAAGGCACAAGGCGTGAAGCCAGGCACTCCCTACTTTACGATGATCATTACAGAATATCATACAAAACGGAATGCAAAAACAGTTTATTTGAAAGTATCGAGATATTATTGCTATTATTATTGGTGATAATCACGCATAATAATAATTCAGGTGTAATAATTGGAATCAGCCTTCGGTAATTCAATTATGTTCGGTAATTATAATGCAAATTCTCTCTCTTTGTTTGCCCAAGCAATTTAGCACACACAAAAATAACAAAACAATCAGAGGTATCACTCACTCGCACTCAGCTATCCACCACAAACTTAATAAGGGAGATTTACCTTTGACAAATTAGGCGTCAGGCGTCAAGAAAAAATGAAAGTTCGCTACGATGATGATGATGATATTAATGATGAAGATCACATCGCATCATCTTAGTCATTCATATCGTGATTTTTATCATTTTCACGTCAATTATTATTACATTATTTGGAAAAGAAAATATTTTCATCAAAGCCTATTTAACTCTGGTAAAAGATCTGTCAAAAAATTAATGACTCAAGCAGGCAGGCAAAAAGAATACATTATATTATTTTTTAAATAGTACTCATTGCACAGGGAAGGTTTCTCTTTACCTTAAGCGAGACTAATTTCATCGGAAATCTTCCTCATTAAAGTATTTAATATTTTAACTTGATGGGACAAAATGAGCATTATTTGTATTGGCAGGCCATGGTAGAACAAACGATAGTTTTGGAGATGCTTTAGCAAAGCTCTAAGAAGTAATCATATTTGATTACAAATTGCTTTCGACACAAAGACATCCCCTTGAATGATATGATACTCTCTGACATGACATGGACATGACTGTTTGGCGTTGGCAATAGTAGCCATTTGACCCATCTTCCTGCGAAATTGGACAATTCGACGTATTGTCATCCTGTCACACCATGAACTGTGCAGGTATTTTATGGGAGGATGAGAAGTAGACATGCTTGTGTTTTAAATGAAAGAAAATGACAATTGTACATTACCGAGAAATCCTTACGATATATGAATGGGCTTGGACTTTAGAAGGTAACTCAAATGCCAATTTGATGAATCTCAAATTTCAAAGACGAAGACGTCTGATCAGATCTGATTCAATGAAAAATGATACTTTATCGTGTCTAAAAGAGCTTACGATTTATCTCTTACTATGTTGCGTCAACTTCACAAACCCTTACACTCTGTTCATACAGTAAAATTTTGCATGCATCCAATCCAACGAAGATTCACTTATAGCCGAAATATATTGTACTAAAGGGTTAAACTTCAATCAATCAATGTAAGCGATGCGTTCCAAAAAGTTGTCAAGATTAAAAAAGAGGCAATGTGATAATCCTGAGAATCACACAAGAAGAAGACAGAAAAATACATCTCTTGATACAATAGATTGAGTATCATAATCATTATCAGTTTATAATACATTACAATTCAATACAACTTTTCAGTTAGAGCCAAATACATTTTGTGGTGGAAATTAGTGTTAGAATAGAAGCAAGCATTTCTTTAAAAGCTTATCTTATTGAGAAGACGTCTTTTCATGATTAATTTGTGATTATTCTGTTTGAAGTTTTAAGCAGGCTATTAGTTAATAAAAAGACAAGCAAGCATTGAGTTGATTGATCGTATATTTCAACGCTTCAAAGTTGTAATGTTCATAAAAATATTGGTTTACGAATCACATTTTATGTTTTATGAATGATGCATAATGCTATATGAATCGTATGGAAGATAATTCAAATGTTTAAGTTACTATTGTACTACTTACTTCTTAACTGTGCCCATAAACGTTTTTATTCTGATAGGATTAAATAACTGTTGAGTTAAAGAAAGGATGACAGGAATACGTGTATTGAAAAGTACCTCTTTAGTGAGTATTACTACAACTGGAACTGAGGCAATATTATGGCCATCTTTGGTCAATTATTCTGGTTTAAGAGCGGAATAATTTATGTGTAACTCTTTTGTACTGTAGACTTCGAAGTTAATAATAAAGTACCCGTCTGTCTATATACCTTTACCTACCTCTAACCTAAAGCATAACATGGATTCATAAATATCTCGCGTGGTTCCAAACACTCCGTCAAGTCTCTCCAAGACTTCCAACAACACCACTCCCCTTTTTCATTATGAAATGCTAAAAGAGATGATTTTAAAATATTTATAGCTTCTCGGTTATGCTTTAATTCTTTACTGAATTTTAACCCCATTTGTGTCTACCCATTCTGGTTTTTGGATGGTGATTAACATTTTTGTGAACAGAAAAAATCTCCAACCCTTTCATTAACTTTTTATACCACAACCTACAAACTTCTTCGAAGGATGGTTTCTGAGGAGGTCTGTTGAAATGATGATGCTGGCAAGGAGCCGCTTGAGAAGACGCTTGGTTTTTTTCCTGTGAAATATCTAATATTTCTTGTTTATAATTCTAAAACAGTGTCGAAGGCAAAACAGGCAGAGAAGAGCAGTCTAGAAGGGTACTCTATCTTAAAACATAAACCCTTGAGCAAGAAAAGTAACAAAACTTGCTTTGGCTAGGCATAGGGTAGATCAAATGGAATGTCAGAGGTCAGAAATGAACCTTTAGGGCTTGTAAAGTGCATAATTACATGGATGGTCTCACCCTAATTTCTAAAAACGTTCAGAGAAAACAAAGAAGAGATACGTTTGTCTTTTTAGGTTTCAAATCATTGGAATTAGATTAGGATACCCTCCGAATCCCTCATTTTGGTACCAACCAAGCAGTTGCAACGATTTAATATTCTTGTAAATTTACAAGTTAAACTACAGTATAAAAATCATAAAGAGCAAGTAGAAAATGTAAAATTCTCAAAATGCGTCACGTCTTTACCTCTCCCATCCTTATTCACTCCATTGCATTGATCTAATATTAATGCTGTTGTGAAATGAGATATTTTAAGTGCATTAATTGTAATCAGTCCCACCATCACGAAATCCATATTCAGCATTATTTAGATTGCACTTCAAAGACCTAAACTCTTCAAAAAAGGTAAGAAGTACCGAGCCAGCCTACCACCTACACAATGTCTGGTTAAGGTCTCGAAATTATTAGCGCAGCCAAAACAAAGATTACTTCATTCTAGCATATGCAAGCATTTAGTCTGTCGGAAATTAATTCATCTCAGATTTAGTGAGTAATTACCACTTCAAAACTAAATATCAACTTTCCATTGTGTATTGCAAATTTGGCAGTCAATGATGGGTAAATGAAGAGATTCCTTTACCGATAAAATAGGATTTAGAGTAGGAAGAGGCAAGTAAGTAGATAACTCATCTTTTTATTGTAAGTTGAAAAGGGTAAGCAAAAATTCATCTCATCCGCTATGCTTTCTGTTGCTAATCGAAAATTCCTTTTGTGACCATTGTTCAAGCAGCTAAATCAAAATTCTCTTAAGAAAGGTCAGTTTACTCAAGAAAGCGCTGGCTTTTTGACAGATGAGAGTATAACCTCTCTATTCAAATCCCTTTTTGGTAGTTGGCTTAAGTGTGTAAAATATAATAGCTTGCATACGCCTTGCTATTATTCAGTATCTATAGGCATTACTCAATCATATTTCAATTTCAGTAATGAATGATAAACAAGGCAAGAGATGTTTAGAATTGTAAGGATTACCTGTAATACTCATGCATACTTTTTTTTAGTAAGCCGTTTAGTTAGAGAGTAAGCTCAAATCTTTACGTAAAAAAGTCTTTAATCCATCAATTAATTCAGGTACAAAGTTTCCTATACACAAGGGTCTGTAGTAATCTTCACAGTGGATCTTTACTGAAATTACTCAATGCGAGGATCAATTTCGAGCCTTAAAGGGCCAGCATGAGGCCATAAGGGCCCTTGATCTAATCTTTTTAAAAGTGCCGACCGACCATGATAGAATATTACAATGAAGAATGGAGATATTCTCACATTCATCATGAAATGCCACTGGAGTACGACATGAATGAATAATTGTTCTGGGTTAGATTCGGTTTCCCCTCTCAAAAATTCCAAACTTACACACTTCAAAAATAAATTAAATATTTTTGAGTATACCTTCTTAAATATTATATGAAGTTCTATTATTAAAATATTCTACAAGTAACACGGAAAAGCCTCTACTATTGAGCAGGTTTTGATGAGGTACACTGTTTAGTACTTAATTATTCCGGTAAATTAATCAACTTCTTACCTACAAAAAAGGTAAATTAATAAAAATCATTAATTGCTCGATTTAGCTTTCATTGCTGAGTGATTAAAAAATTAATTTCCTTCATAGTAGACGATTTACTCATCCAAACCAACTGAGTTGGATAAAATACTGCGCCCTTGCCCCTCCCTAGGTTTATACTTATCTTTAGCAATTCTCATACGCGTTATTCGTTATATAAAGAAGCAAAGGAATCTCATCAGCCAAAAATAATACCTGTCAAGAGGCAACTTCATCAATCTGCAATTTATAGCAATGCAATGCCAGCGCAACCGAGAATGAACAACCAAACGGACAACAGCATCTCCTACATTATTAATCACACACACGTGAGAGCCCTCCAGATATCATTAATCTAGTGAACATCCAAACAAAGGCTTTAATCAATAACCAGCCAGAGAGCCGATTCAAATAAATATTCATTTTTAACTTCGGCAACCAAATAACACGCGCTATAAACTCGAGTTGATTTCTTTAGCGAATAATAGTAATAGTAGACAGCCAGGGTCATTCATTGTATAAAAATAATACTACACAGACACCAACAATGCTACCTTAACTGCTCTATAAACGTCGTAATATCAGCTAGAAATGTGGACGCCCTATCTAAATGATGCATAATGGGTTTCATCACCTTGCATAATCATTTGAGTATTATTCGCTCTGTACTTTTCATAAGCGAAACTTGATCAGTAGATTTTATTCTGCGGCTACTACTACTACTTGTCATTCAACTTTACGGACGCGAACGGTTTCATGGAAGGAATGGATGTCCAAAATTGTAGGAGATTTATGTGTCTCCGTCTCTCTGAAGTGGAGTCGAAACCGTATCTTGAATTAGAAACGGACTCTGTATTTGATTATCTATAGACATTTTGACATTTTCCTGATACTCAACACAAGATCTGCAACTCAATGACAACTTTCGGTACTTGAGTAAAATTACCTCTCTCGTCACCGTCCCCGTTTAGTTTTAATAAAAATAAAAGTACGTTAATGTTGGACGCTTAAGTAGCCGAGAGAGTTGGGTTACGAGAAACTAACTGTTTAAAGGCTGATTTGTATGGGAACCATGATCTTTGCTTGAGTAATAAACTACCTTAAAGATTAAAGTATCTCGGCTACCTGCACCTTCAACCTACAACCAAAAACCGCCTCCAGTCCATATTCCATGCAGTCCTTACTCTTATCAACCTCTTTACCGTGAATCCTATTTCAGTTTTCAGCCAGTTAAGTTGGATACACACTATAGAATGGTATTCCTGATTTGAATCCTAATTTTCATTAAAAGACTGCTTTAAAAATGAGTTTTTACCTTTTAAGGCACGTTGGATTTTAAAAGGTATCACTGTTCGTGGGAACGGTTAGGTAATATGAACTACAAGCTCATAGACATTTTAAGTGTCTGCAACTGTACTGTAAGTATAAGAGACCTTCTGTAACTCTTTAAAATGAATTAGGACAAGAAAACTTTTACTTTTTCTTCATTTTAAGAGTTGATTAGTATCCTTAGCTGTATTTTTTCTTGTGATGGCGTCAATATAATTTGGTTTAATTACTACAAAAATGTATAATATTTGGTCAGAGACACCAACACAAAACGACCTGGTGATCTGCAAACCTATATGCTACTTTTTCTACCGCTGGGAGATTGAGATTGAGACAAGACAGGATGAGGATAGTATTTTCAGTCAAAAGTGATGAGTTGGATGGCTTACATTCTTATCGTGTGCAAACACATTTGCAAATCTGTCATCAACTCATCACTTCAAGAGAGCTTTTAATATTTATAAAAGTTAGTTTTCCGTGAATTTTTGCTGTTTGATTGAAATTGCTATATTCAAAACGGGGTTTGGTTTTTTTCAAGAAGTTAAACTTTAACTTTTTCCAATCATGATTGTCTTCTTGTTTCTTGCTTACCAATCTAACTAAACGGATGGCTACAGTGGGAGACAAAACGTCACGATATTTTAAGAGTTGTAGTTTCTCTAAGAAAAAAACACCTAATGATATGTAACTCATGTATCCGAACGATAAAAGATTTAAGTACATGAATACTTGGAGTGATTCCCAAGCATACTAAAATGAGCTACCATTTCCTAAATATTTAGAAATACAGCTTAAAAGAATGTATTTGTAGCCTGATCAAAATCTCGTTGTAAAATCTCAACAAGCTTGTTAAAAATTGGCCCCTGCTTTGCTCCACCTGCAGAGATCAAAAGATCACAATGAAGATGAACAACATTCTAGCTAATTTGATCACGATATGACACCCCATAATTCTACACGACAAAGGCATAAAAGCAGTTCCTCTTAATGCCGTTTATGCTGTAGAAAGCTAGGGATTCTTTTGCGAAGGTATTGAATCTGCTGCATGAGACGATCCGGTCATAAAACGATACCAGACTGTAAAAGTGGACGTCACGTAACGTTTGCAATACAATTATTCCTATGTTCAACGGATCTGATGTTCTCGTTCCACCCGTTTCAGTTTTAAAATTACTTTAAAATGATTGTATAAACGGTTATTAAGTATCGCACCTTGATGGGTATGCATATGCAGCAGCAGATCATGGAAAGGTAATCGGCTTGGGTTGAAAGGTGAGTCAGTGCACCTCCCGCTGCAAAACTCATGCATTATCAAAATTTTTTGGAATGTAAAAAATCTACCAGAGCTGTTTAGCTAAACGATAAAGCTCCATGAGATATGAGAAGAAAGCCAAAGTCGAACAAATCGGCCTTAAGCGCCTGTAAAAAGGTTGACTCTATCTCGTTAGTTCTCATTCATGATACGATTTTTATTGCATTTAAGCCTCGTTTATGCAAATATATTTCTCATCTTTTGATGTTGGCAAAGGAATACTTTATTTTGCTGGTTCTTCTTTTATAGAACGCCTTTAAAAAATATTTTTTCCGTTTTAAAACTTAATTATGCTATTATATTTTCGCAACCTGCTAAAAATGCAACTAAAAGTTAGACATTTAAGGCAAGGTTTATTGTCTACTTTCGTCAAACAAATCTTTCTGGCTCATCCGGAAAGAGAAATGCAAACAATTTCACTTATGAAGGTTTTTCTTGGTTATTTATTACAATTACCGTGAACTTTATCATTGCTGCGACTACATACCTGCAATCTTCAAACGCTTTTAGCATCAGTCAGCAATTTAATGTATGTTTTGTTCAGTTCCCCATTTAAATTTTATTAGAACTCAAAGAGCAGAAACCAGCAACCCGACAGACTACTACTAGGCCCGTTAATGCCCTGCTGCTAGAGTAAGGTTTGTTTGTTAGCAAGTTTGTGTATTTACTCGTCCGTGCTTCAACAACGAAACGATGGTTTTGGTTGAGCTGGTTTTTTTTTGAAAAAAATGTACTCTAAACTTGATTAAAAATGACTTGCAAAAACTTAACTAAACCAAATGTATTTTCCTTCATCGGCATTCTGTCATCAGCCAGGGTACCGAGCCAGCAGCATTTTAAATAGCATATCAACTCAATATTCAGCTAATTTAAGGATCTATCTCAATGCAAGAGTGACTTTGAATAAGATAAACCAGTTGGTTGGTTCGGTTTGGTCTTCAGTAAAGAAAAGAGAATGCAGTTAAAGCGGTTTGCCGTCGAAAAAATCATGTAGAAGTGAAGTGGTCCAGTAAAAATTCACTTAACTACTTCCTGAACCACCAATACATATTGTTTCTACCCCAATCCAAAAGAAAAACGGAACTAATCTAAAGTTTAATCACAGAACAAAGCTCATTTGAGCGAAAACTTAGTAGTTGCGGACGACTTTCAATCAATGCAATCAGAGGATAATACCGCAGGAACTCCATAATCTCACATCCGTTAAATCAATAAAAACTTTGTGGAATCAGCAGAAAAGCAATTTTTAAGCAGGGCCGACAGGCATCGTACAAATAAATGGATAATATGACTCACCGAGATGATAATCCAATATTATAGTAATAGTATTCTGCCCATTCCGAGCAAGGAAGCAACAATGAACATGCAAATATACCTACTTAGCGATACTAAAGTAGCAGGGTCAAAGGACACGAAAGTCACTGCTAGACTAGGAACTAATGCTGAATCAGCTCTAATTGCATGACATCATGTCCAAAGAGGATTTGCATATTGAAAGCCATAAAATGTGTTATATCCATCATACTTTGCATTTACGAGTTATCTTCAGGGCGAAAACATCTTAAACTCAAATATTAAAGTGCTACGATAAGGCAGGAAAGCAAGAGAATAGAATACCACAACGATCTAAGAATTAGGTTCATATACCAGAACCAACCGAAGTACATGCATAAGTAAAGTCTTCAGGCAAAAACAGTAATGATGAGCCCAACTAATTATCTTTGTAAAGACCAGCAGGATCTTCTGCCTGCCATAAAAATGTTTGTAGAAAAATTGAGGAAGCTTTAGCTTTAAGGTAATTTACACTTTTAAAAAACTTGCCACCGCTTCAAGTACTTTTTACTTAAAGTGCAAGTACAATACTTGACTGCAATGTGCAAGCACCTGCGTTACGTTCGTTTGCATAACGAGGCAAGAAGGTGGTAGGCCGGGCTAACTTTTCTAACTATTCTAACATCCCATTATCCTCTCGTAATACATTTGATAGTTTCAGTGGTCGTAGTTTTTTAGCACTACGCTGTAAAAGTAGCATCTAGTTAATCAAATCTAGTACAGTAAGCATAAAAGCTTGTATTTTTAAACCAAAACATACTTATTGCATGGTGGTTTGACGCCATAGATCATAGTCACTTTCAGTTTCATTCAGTCCCTTGCCATTGGTACTGAAGCAGCTAACATATAAGTCGTCGTTACTCCTTTTTATGAATTATCTTAAAACCAAGGCTGCCTTGTTAGATTACTAAAGCCCGAGGACGATGCCCTTTTGAAAAAGAACCCAACCAGCCAAATGAAATGATAATATAAATAAGGGATGGTGGTGGTAAACCCCATTGGGATAACTCATCCTGTGAAAGATCAAAATCTTCTTTACGGGGTTCTTCTTCCCATCAACTTAGACAATTATTAGGATAGAAAAAAGCATTCACAACTACTCACAGACTTTAATATACAGTGAAATGTATAATAGAATAAACGAGGCAATATAAGGTCTAGAGGAATATTTGCAGAGACAATCGAAGACAAGTGTGTCCGATGTGATGCAATATTATTGTTAGGAGATAGAGATAAAGATCAGTAGAGGTAGATACGCGTTTTGAACATACATAGTCATTTGGAACTGGACGGCAAAGAATGATAGATTACGATCTTTAAATGCAATTTTTTTTTTATCTAGATCTTTCCAAATGAAATTTATAGTATGGATCTCATGACGATGGTAGACTGGGCGTAGTAAAGGTAAATAGCAACGGATGTACATAGTAAAAGTCTTGTTGTTACTTTGTTAACATTGACAATGATATTTTAAGAGGAACATGATGGTTGGGTCGGAATCGGGATTTACCTTAGCTTTATTAATAAACTCTGAAATGTATCAGGTCGAGAAAGTCGTGAAGGTTTACTCGAATGAGAACAACAAGGCTGTGGTAATGAACCCAGAAGTTTTTCTAAAATGTCTTACAGTGAATAATAAAATCAATATTTTATTATCTTGTTTTTTTCTCTTCATAAACCGTTAAGCTCGTAGGAAATGAACAATCCAATCTAAAATATAGTATAACTTTACTTTTATGCCTGGTCGACTGCGGAGTTGCTGATTGATTCAAACTCATTTCCTCAGTAATACTGACTTAATTAGAGCATACTATCATGTTTTTATTACAGCATTTATTCATGCATTGTATTAACTTCAATTAAAAGCTGTAGCTGAACTGTTACTGTTAAACATAATTTTACAATATTTCATTACCTTCATACAGTTGCTAAAAATTATACGGTACCGTACTGCACTTTTTATGTTTGTTGTCTTGAACTCTTGAGCAATTAGTGTCCGATTGTAATTGCTTGACAGGGATTAGCGGAATTGATGAGTTTACTTAAATATGTATACGATGGGGTATAAGTTAAGTTGGCTAAGCGTAGTATCCATTAAATTTTGTTAAGCCAAATCCGTAAAATTTTAAGAGAGTTACTTTGAATCCGGTGTATCATGTATTCTTACTTTTTCTTGGCTTTACTTTAGTAACTCTTCCCCTTACCTTATTTAAGCTCACCAGTGTACAGTAAAAAGCTTTAAGTAGACGTGTAGTTTTACAATATAATGCCAATGCCCATGTTATGTTTCTTCTTTCAAAAGTGTGTGCTTTCGCTTGCTTAATAATGACCCTGTGAATCTTCAAGAGGAAATCATTATACTAGAGCAGTTAAGTGTTGTTTTGAGTGAGAACGTAAACTTGAATGTGAACGGATGTTGTATGGGAGTAAAAACCAGTCTGACTTTTCAAACAAACGGATATTCAAACTACGAAGGGGAAGCTTACGAGTTCAATAATTAGTTTAGATGTTTCCGCTGTCTGTAAGCTTTATAATTCCATTTTCTGATCATTTATTTACTTTTATTATCTGAAATCTAGAATTAAAATGCTTACTCTGTCTCTGTGTGCATTGGTTTACAAAATGATGTGATAAAGCTACTGGAGTGCTTTATGCAGCTGAACAAGGGTTTTTGCCAACTTAGGCGTCCAATTTACTGTATGGCTAAATGTAAAATGCACTATAGTTCAATAGCTGGTAATGGAAATCTATAGAGTTACTTAAGTCGTAATTATTTAGTTGGTCTATCGTAAGAATAATTTGTATTAAAACAGTGAAATCATGAAGCATGTATAACTGAATTTTGTACGTATAATACGCTGTACTGTTACCACAGATTTAGATTACTCTTCTGCAAAATACGGTCGTTTAATGTGTACTTCCAATACCGAGATAACAATATTTAACGCTAAATACCTTGAACACTTCAACTGCAAAACGGAATGCAAAACCTTTCGTAGACTTCAAACCTTTGGAAAGTCAGTGTGGAAAGAAATCATGCTTTGGAAAGTTTATTAGTTTAAAATATAATTAATCCATCCCACGCGGTTGATATTTCCTATAGATAACACTTCAAAACTCCAAGTCAATATCTATTGAATCTTAGAAGGCAAGCAGAACTATTTTTAGACATTGAATCTAACTTTCTTGAATCGTATGACTAACAAGAAGTTAATAGTAAGAACAAGATGTGATAGACAAGGCAGACGATTCAATATGTAATGCATTGTAGTCTACAGTTGACAGTACAATGATTCGGATTGATCCCCATTGTTAACTATATCATGCCTATTTTTTTGCATAAACCAGTCCAGAGGCCTTGCCTTTTGTAGCCAGTTTCTAGTCTAGGAACCCATCCAAAGCCGTATATTACTATTATACTTCAATGAATGAGTCAGGCCAGATGCAAATAAGATGATCATTATTTTAAAGACTCAGAAACGCCACTGATGATCATGATTATGATGATAAGCTTGCTTGCCTGCCTTTCTTTTGGTCTTCGTAATTGATTCCCGTCTCAACAACCCAACTAACAGTTCCTTCCGCCTGTACACATTCATCAGAAATTCTCGTCAAATCCACAATCACAGACCAAAGTTCAAAGGTAATTTGTAACGGGAAGCTGCACCCAATAAAAAATAATTGCTAAACAAATTTCAATTAGATATCAATGAGCCAACGGCACAAGTGAATCTAAAGGTATTATACATAGTCGTCTATGATACAATAATTTGAATTTTTAAGGACAACAGTTAGTTGTAATTGACAAACAGAGAAATCGTTTGCCTACTTGAGCAGTTGCTTCACCGCTTTATGCAGCAGCAAATGGACATATTTAACGTCATCAATGATTGATTACCCAGGAGTTAAGCTTCATCCCCTGAAGATACAGGCGGTCGATGGTCATTTCATTAGCACAAACTTTAACGTATATCATAATCGCTTGCATGATGCAAATAATTAAGGGAAGATGTGGTAAAATAACCAGCGTCCGCATTCATCCACTAAATGCAGTTAAATGTTTTTTTCAGGTAAGAAATACAAGATTGGGAGAGGAATACTTTCGAAAATTGATAGAATCCGTCATTTTTCTAGATTCTCAAAGCATAATTAATGGGCTTTTACCCCATGTCAACAACATTCTCAGCCAACTGCAAAAGCCTAGAGCCGACAAGAACAAGAAGACACCATTGATAACTTAGCCTAATGATTGAGATAATAACTCGCACAATGTCTGACCGACCGTAAAACAAGTAACTTGCCAAGTTAGGAATTCATTTTGATTAAATGATCATTTATGGATGCTTAAAGTTTTCTACAAAGCAATATAAGCACTTATTCGTTTTTGTTAGGTATTAAAATATGTATTAATTTATTATCACAGACGTTCCCCAATTTTGTTACTTGGGCCGTCTTTATGTGCATGCATGCAGCTTTAGGATGCCTTCCCTAAGTGGAAGAGTATATGAAAAGTTAATCGTTGTCGGTGTTGGAGGATGGTTTGTCAGAAAATGTGCGTGGAAAAACAATGAGTTGCAAATTGTAATTTACTGCACCTAAAGTTGATCTCGTCTTATTATTATCATCATTACTGTAAAAATAAAAATTCCAGTTTTGCCATGCAAGGGCAGCATTATCAAGATTATGATGATATTTTTCTCAGATAAAGTGGTGAATTATGAGGTTTTTCTTATTGGAACTTTCAGAACTAAGTTGGAGGATTATCGGCTGAATCTCTGAACAAATTTTATAATGCTGTAGCATCAGTGAGTTGAAGAAAGGTTCATCAAAGTTTTTATCCTGTTGACTTTCCTTAAAAGGGTTAGAGATGGCTATAAGTTGGCAGTTGGAGTTGGCATTAGATATGATCTGATCATTTGATGGTGTGATTTGTTGAGTTGATGATGAAACAAGCTTTTAGAATACAGCAAAATGTAAGTGGAGATAAAGTGGATTACAACAAAGGTTTCAGTACGAGGTGGATACTGATAAGCTAAATGCCCGAAGAGTCGAGTGGTGGCTTAAGTAGAATTTGGTATATTGGTTTTATTGTATCGATTTTAAACTATTTAAAATGTTTGCTTTTCGGATGAAAAAAATAGTTTTGAAGAGAAGCGAAGATACGAACCTTAATTTCATAAATTTAAGGAAAATCAGACTCAGTTTGCTGCATTAATCTAAATTTCAAAGGATACCAAAAAGAATCTCATTTGAAATATTATACACTGAGCCGTAAGCTCATCAAGTTATTCCATCGACTGCCTCTGATTAACGCCCGCTTGTCTTCCATTAGCGAAGCCTTATGTTGAGCTTAACTTCAACTGAACTTAATTTTTTTCTTGAACCTTTGAAACCTTTTTTGTTTTTTATGTCTGTCCCTGTGTAACTTCTTAGGAATAAAGCCTACTTTTCCCTGAAGCGCATTTGCTCTCGACCTCCAACGTAATCAATTTATTTTACTGATAAAAAATTTATACTTTTTATACATTTTATTCTAACCCGAAGCTGATTTCCTATCAAAATCTACTTCAAACTGTAGTTCTCTGATTGAATCAAACTCATAAAATCAATGATATAATTTTAAAATGCAATAAAAAGTTAGAAGCACTCTACAGGAAAATCTTTAACTGTTTAAACCGAGTTTGAGGAATTCAGTAAAAAAAAGCCTAAATGAATCTCAAGCGTCTTAAATCGGAAAAACCAGTTCATATCCTTTGAAATCTTACTATTATTATCTAAATCTGTGCTTGAGATCTACAAGGTTCATATAAAAATATAAATAATTGTAAACAATCATCAAGAATACTTTAACGTAGTGACACAGCAGGGGTTACATTTGATTTGCGGTAATTCCTATTTATTTACTACTCTAGGTCTTTTTTCAATCCAGTCCAGTCGCATGCTCACCAAACCATAATTGAACAAAATTTAAATACACGCAGCCGATGTTAAAATTGTAAATGTAGCTTTTAAGCTGTAAAATTAAGTGAATAAAATGAACTTTTTTGGTATAAAAATGAAATTAATTACTGCAGTATGGTCAAAGCCTCTCTGTATTAAAACCTTGATATTATAGTCGACCAAATTATGAGATTAGAGATGTGTTCCTGTAAAGACGCTGTAAAACTCAGCCCTAACGTTCACATTCACGTTTTGTCCGTCCTTAAAAGGTTTAAACTTTAAAAAAACCTACATATTTTTCCTACATTTGCTTAAATTCAATATAATACCTTCTTTAAAACGCAGCGATACCAAACCCTCTTATTCTCATAAGAGCTATAAGTTCTTGTGAGGTTGGGTGAAATATCAGGATTCATTCATGAAGAATCTTCATTTTTTTTGGCTAATTGATGTCAGACTGTTGGTGGTTCTGTCATTGAAATGAAACATGCGATGAGTGAAAAAGGGTCAGCCAACTACAAAGGCCAAGTTGTATTAACTAATTACAATCCTTACTTTTTACTTTAAGCTATTAGCATCGTTAATCGTGAGATTTTCCTGTATTCACTCAAGATCACCACCGCCGTGCTTGTCTTACCAACGAATGAACTGTGCTTCTCGACCATGTTTTAAAAATCCTAGACCATGTAACCATACATCCAATTTATATAGCCGTTGAAAGTATTACAAAAAGATGTAAGCTCGGAAATCTTTAGCCCGCATTATCGAAAATATGCATCACCATTAACATTATAAACTGCACTTAATTATCATTCTCATTCAAAAACATTAAACTGGTTGATTCATAATTAAAATTTAGTCATAGTAGAATGCTACAAATCATTTTTGTTCGACGATGCCTCGGTCAGCCGGATGGAGGTATTTTTTGTTAAAATCCCGACAAGGAAGATACATCGCTATGAAAAACGCCTTGAGAGATAAGAGAATTATTCATAAGTTTCTTTTGTAAGCTCATGTTTCATATTGAAGAAATCGAATAGCAACTATTGCTGCTATTACATATTATCATGGACTACTTTTATTATTAAGTGGACACATCTTCGCTTGTGTTCTGTATCCATTGAGTGCTTACATACACAAAACGAAGCTCTCATTAACCACTTACAAAGTTCAGTTCCACAATATTTTCTCTAGGAAGATAGACTTTCATGAAGAAATACTTACACTAAAAAAATAACACAAACTTAAGGACTTACGGGCTCTTATTTATGCTTTCAACTTCATAATTTACAAGTTTTTCTTCGTTGTTCATACAAGATAATGTACAGAATTACATGCTATGCTCAATTTAATAACTGTCTGATTCTCATCTTCAGTTGTTTCTGTTTAGTTAGCTTTGTGTACTTTTTTAAGAATAAAAATGGGGCCCAACCTTAAAAACTTTCAAGATGAAAGCTCATATTGTTCCAAAGTGAAAGAGTTCACAGGATGATTTGATTATAGTGCAACATGTATGTAGGTGCTCTTAATTCACCAGATTTTTAGATCAGAATTCATTCACCTCCCTCTGCTATGATTACCCATAAGAAAACCATCCCTTCTGTCTAAAAAGCTAGGGATAATCGCTTATAAGTGCCTGCTACATGAAACGAGTGGAAAATGTAGTAAATATGAGGAAACTATAAATAATACCTGTGGATGAAACAACCACTATTCATCTGTTACATTGCCTCATCTTTCTTCAGGCTATTAGATGAAGTAAAGAAGGTGATTTGGCTTGCTCATCCCTTATTAAAATAGCAGAAACAACGGATAGATCGAATGTCTACTTTTGTACAGTTGTTTTTTAAAAGTTCATCTCAACTCAAAACTTCGAAGAGCTGAACAAGGTACGACGAAGAGGATCGTCTTGTCTGGGTTGAATTTTAATGTGGTCTATTTCAGTTTTCCTGTGCCTGTCCGCCCAGAATTCTACTTTATGGAAATCGTATACAACTCAATTTATAGAGTATCATCATTTTGAAGCTTTTTACGTCTTCCTTCGCACCAATCGGTTTACCACAATTTTAATAAGATCTCATTCATATCTTTCTCTACGTAAACGAATAAATATACAGTATTTCTTACTGCGTTGTTAGTGTAATAATAGGGCCTTTTATGGTAGGAGATAAGGATGCAAAGAATTGTTTATGATCATATGCATCCGTCGGTATGCTTAATGAAGCGGTGAAACAATGTACAATGTAATTATGAGAAATGTGTAGCATACTATTTTTCAAATATGGTATTGCATTATTTTGCTAAAAGTGTAGATATTTCGTTTGTAATATATGCATTGCACCGTATGTTAATAATGAAATTATCTTGAACAGAGTTATGTTCGTTTGTAGGTATTTTGTGCAGGTGTCTTAATCTAAATTGTTGATGATTGAGATTTGATGGCACTTTTGTTTGGCATTATTTTAAAATTAGTAAATTCATTGGGGTAGAATTAATTACCAATTATTTAAATTAATAATATTTGCTGATTAACTGTACTTGGTATGTACGTTCTGATTTGGGTAACAGTCAGTTCAAAGCATGCTATTTAAAATAATTACTTTGTTACCTTCTGGATGAATGATTTTTAACGCTTAAAATATTAGTGCAAAACTTGTAAAAGTTCCTTATGACCTAATCAAATAGGCGGTAGGGGTGGATTTAGCATAAGTGCTTATTGTTAAAAATCTATAGTCAGCAATAACGATTCACTTCTGCATTTACACTGTTATTAGGCCTTTTGTGCAATTATGAAAACAAGTGATCTTAAAAGATAAATAGAGAATAATTTAAAAAAATAAATATCTTGGTTGTGTGTCTTTCAGAAAATTATAGTATTCTACACCCAGTCAATTGTTGACTCGTTTGCATACAATGAGGAAAATACCAGTAAAGACCGTACGCAATAAGTACAAGAAAGATGTATAGTTTAGTTTATTAGACTCATCCTAAATTTGCACTTCGAAAGGTACAAAGAAGATCACGAAGGGTAACAATTCAAAGGCAAAGTCATTAACTTTGTGTTAGGTGTTGTGTTGGACTTATCAACATTGTTATATTTGCATTGTTTGTACTTGAGCGTGTAAGAATGATGTTGGTCATCTTGGATCCAATTTGTTCACGAAATATTTTAATGTACAAATATCATTAATACCAAGCTCATCCCTCTGCTAACTTCGATTTTTTTGTACATGATAGTCTTGTGCAGCATACCATGCAATTATACGATGCAAATGGGATTGCAAGCTTTTCGGTTTTGTAAAATTAAATATCACCCTGTCTGCTTAGTGCAGTGTACATAGCTAGCTAAAAGTACGGCTTCAACGGGGTAAGCTTTCTCTTTAAATTGAAATAAGTCCCAAAGTTCACAATGAATTATGGATTTTTATGTGGAACACTGGGACGCAGTAAACTCCAAATGGAAATCACAACCAGGACGATAAATTATAGAATCATTTACATTCATTTTTCAAAAGCAGAGAATGTATTATACGGCATGCATAGACATATACAAACTAAACTGTGAAATAAACCTTGTTTCATGTTTATCTTTACTACACCTTTTCAAGATATTAAACAACGTTGTTGGGTGGTTAGATGACTTTACTTGCTATTAATTCCAAAAAAATAAACGAGTAAAGCACAGCCTAGATCTGAATTTAAAAAATTCTAGACATTAATTAGCCATTTATTATTCCGCGTTGATGACCATTATTTTCCCTTCAGTCGTTGCTGAATAGAAAACACTGCTCTAACTTGCTTTATTACTGTTATTTCGTCTCTTTAATGATCGAAAGCAGGGAAGGGAATCGTTTTACAAAAGTGGTTCTTAAACCTAGGGACAAAAAATAATTCAATGATTACCAATTTCTAAGCTTAAATGCATGGAAAAAATTTGTGCACTCAAGACAGAATTTCCCAATTTTCCCAATATGTTTCCCCAACCATCTTATCTACCGAAGATGTTCTGTTATTTGCAATAACGAGTTAAAAGTGAGACAGCGAAGGTAAAATTTATTACTCCCTGTCAAACCACCTCACACCATTAAGACTTAAGACTATACAGTCATTACCACAACCATTCTGTCTGATGAAGAAAAACAAAAGCTCAAGTCAAACTTAATTAAAATCCCCGTTGCAAACTCAATGTTCACATCAATGCAGTCGTGTATTCGATTTCAATTCGCACAAACTCGACGTCTGTTTTGCCTTTTCTACTATTTCTAGGCTTTAATGAATCTCAGTCTCACGGGTTAAAGTCAACCATGAAATGGATGCATCTATTGGGTTAGGTTAGACGTAATACCGGTAAATAAATTGCGTAGGAAGAAGTAAAACAAAACTCATTTGGGATTACAAGAAGTAGAAGTTGATGCTTTATTAAAACAACCAAGCCTTTCATAGAAGTTGTACTAACTTAAGTGTTACAGGTACAAAAACCACATCTTTAAATCACATTCAATCTACAAGAACGTAAACGAACACCACTTACTTAGCAGCATGTATGTAGGAATGAGCAGTGAATAGGAGGATGATTTGGTTAGCTGGTGGAGTACCTTCTTTTGTCTAATTCCAAGAAAATAAATAAATGTGTAACATGAGTATGACATCTAACATTAGTTACCTTTTGTGAGGTATGCTGTAAAATTTGGCTACTGAATAGCAGCAACTGCCAACTTTGTTTTTTACTTACAGATGTAAATGAAAATTCATTAGGTTGGATTGGATTATCAGGAATGCGTTTGCAAGTTATGTATGGCAAAAATCCGCCTTCTTTACTTGCCAAATTATACAAGGATTTGTTACCTTTTCAGGGGATAACGGAGTGGAAAATTAACGTGTTAATTCGTGCACGACGAGAACTGGATTAGTATTATGTGAATAAGTTCGGATATAGACATGGTCCGCTTTAAAGTCCTGAATTATAAAGTTAGGTAGGTAGGAGTAAGTGGATTATTTTATGGATAATTGGATCGATTAGATGGTTTCTTACTACTTTCAGATATAAACTTGTCCTTGTTAATTTAATTTTAAATTGGCACTAGGCATTATAAGGAAAGGTACATTCAACGAGAAAACAAAAAAAAACATTACTTCAGCAGAGAGCTGATAAAACCCTGGCTGGGATGGTGATGACACCAAGTCGTGCTTAAGCCAATTAATTTAGGATGTCTAGGTGTAGTAGCCGTTTCAATGTTCTGACTGATTTGACTGCTTCCTACGGCAGGTGGTTGGCGATAGCGATGGTAGGAAAAGATAGGTTATTTTTATATTTTTGCAAACTTATTTATTTGCAAGGTGTTGAGCAAGTCTTATACTTGAGTTCAACCTTTCATGGATCGTGGATGTTTTGCCTACTTAATTTTACTCGGTTGCATTACACCGGAAAGCAAACACACGACCGACTCATCATTTTGTATTCAATTTCATTTAAGGAAAAACATTAATATTGTCCTTCGTATGGCTGCATTTTACTATCCGATCCGACCTACAAACTGCATGTGTTAATCCACCTTATTGTGAATGATCTTTTTTTCTTTGGTCAGCAACAGCAACTGTTGGAGTTGGACGGTCTGTCTTTGCTTACAAGATATGTATTTACACCGTTAGATTCACATCCTTGAAATTTGCGAATGGGTTAGCAGCTTTTGTATCAATGGCAAATAATCGTTCCTGCATTAAGTCAATTTAAGTCTTAAATTTGGCTACACGTACATAATATTAGAGTAAGCCCTTAACGGGAAATAGGCTGAGCAGATGCTACTATTTGATCGTAAATAAATACAGGTAAATAAGTGATACTACTACGCTAAGCAGGTACATATGCATTCTCCTTTGTGTTTTTTAGATGCTTTAATCTTTCAGCCTTTATTTTTTGCCAAAGGAAGCTGCTTGATGAATAACTGTTTTTTGGCTAACAAGAAATTAACCCAAGAATTAGCATATTTAGTCCAACAGATCCCTGAAAATGAGTCTAAGAAACCTATATTTAAAAAACTAAATTTCAAGATGAAGGATAACGTCCGATTATACTAAAACCTCAGGATAGAGTGTGAAAGTAAACCGATGAAGAACCAAGAACCATGAGTTGTCGGATGGGATACACCAGGGTAATTACCCATACGTTACAAATTATTACCAATCCAGATCCAGAACAATATTATCCTTATACTTATATTGGCTATCTAACCCCTCAAAAGTCACGTACAGAAACCAGCAATCTTGAAGAAAAGAGGGAGTGGGCTGGAAAATATTTTTAATGGATTTAATACATAGAAAAAACAGGATGATCATTTCCACGGTTGGGTAAAAATCGAGAGTGAACTGGGTAGACAATGCATCGTTTGTTTATACCCTTTCGAAATACCAGTTCCGAGAAGCCAAACTGAAAGAGTTTACCAACAACCTAAAAGTAGACGAAGAAATAAGGTCCATAGATCGTTACTTTTTATGTAGTAGGGTTTTCATGCTTTTATGAAGATTACACTTAGGAAGGATGTAGTGTATTTTCTGAAGCGAAAAACTACGAAGAGCTAATAATTTTCTTGTAACAACTCGCCTGTTTTAAAAAAAAAGTTTCTACTTGCTACCACATCGGAGCATGGACAAACCATCCAGAGATGATTTGACTATGGCATCGGACGGAGACTTTGGAAATGTTTGAAGGGGAATAAATAACGAGAGAAGTATATATGACCTGGTATATAGTTGCAAACAAAATGTCATCGTTTCTGAGACAGATAAAACAAACGTTGCTCATTTAATTAGACGCGTAAAATGTTTTAGTTTCGTAAATGGGAAAAAAAGGCCAAAGCAATCTAGTATTTTGGCTTCCGTTTATCATCGCCCGTTATCAGACTAATGGAACATTAAACTTTAAGATTTATCTTATAAGAAATCAGTTTTATGCACAAGAAAACCCATAAAAGTAATAAATTCTGCGTGGGTGACCTTTTTCTTAAAATGTTGATGATAAACAAAAGCTTATTGTGAAGAAACTTCATCAATTAAATTGAAAGAGGACCAAAGTAATTTAGTTAAAAAATCAATTTAATGTTTTGGCTTTTAGAGTGTCATTAAGATTTCTCTAGCAAATATTTAAGATGTTTAGTAAAGGTCTTATTTCATCCTAAATGTTAATATGCAAAGTGCAGTAAACTTATATTAACTTAACTGAAAAATATAGGTAAAACCTATATGTTTAGTAAATTAACTTCAAGACTGAGAATCCCAGTTTGAGAACCCATTGCATTGCATTGGCCAGTTCTCCTGCAAAAGTATCGTAGACATTGCAAGCACAAAGTTTTAGCAACTAAAGCATTAAGATAACAAATCTTTGAGTCAAAAACAAAAAAGCTTTCGCTGTGTATTTATTCAGCATTTTTCCCATAACAGTAGCCCAAATTGGCACTTATCTCCCAATTGAATTGTGCCAGTTTCCAACCCAATGATTTCGAGAAACAAGGCTATTTCTGCTCAGTAATCTAATTTAGCATCTCTGAACAAATTATAGAATAACACCTGCTGTTATTTACACTGATGCGGAATTAATTATGAGTATTTTACAGCCATTTATGCATACATTGTTATGTATTTTACCTAAACGGCGTCTTAACAAACTTTAAGCAACCCACACAATTTTCATGAAATGTGAAATGCAATTCTGCAAATATTTTTGGGCCACTCTCCCTTTAGTTCAAAATTGCTTATCACCCATCATGATTTAATGTTGTGATATCACCATTGGATGGTCATACTTGTGCACAGCACTGACCGTTTTTATCATAGACGGAGAACCGGATGCGGAATCAGAAATAGAAGAATTACAATTAAAATCTTAAAAATAGTTTCACCCACCCATGACAGTTAAAAAATGATTTCAAGAGAGGAAAGTTCATCAGAATCGGGATGGGATGGATGCATTTATTGAAACAATAAAACTGAAGTGAGGGAGAGAAAAGATAGTATCGCTTCTCAAAGCGATTGTTCAATAAGATGCACACTCGTTTTAACATGAGTGGTCCCGATAGTACTATGACTGCGAAACAGTAGTGGTGTGGTATTTATACTGGTCGTACTTTTAAGAAACCACTACCTGTAGCCAATCTATCTTTAAAGCAATCTTCAACAGTTTTTATTTTTCCTACCCTCCAGAGAGTAATAAAGATGGCCCTAAGGAATTAGTAGGCTGTCCCTCAGTTCTTTACGACTACAGATGCAGTTGAAATTGAAATTGAAATGATACAGCGTATTTTGGACAATGCTCAAGACCCAGTAGGGAACATTTACCCTACACAGCAATAAATGAAACGCCTTCTACAGAGACTTTTGAACTGGACCATGAACTCCTCTTTCTTCTGCATTGTTCAACAGATATGGATAATTGTTTTTCTATAAAATATCTTAAAAGCCACAACGGGTTTTTTGGTGTCATTTCCACATGAAATCTTTTGTATTTCTATTTTAAATTACTGAGGTTTAAGTAGTTCTTCTTGATTGGTGACATTTTTTAGATGCACTAAAGCATATTAAACGTATATTATTGCGTACTGTAAGCTACTGATTTCCGTTTAAAGTCCCTCAACATAAAACATTTGAGCAGCCGCTGTGCTATTATCTAATTAGAATAGTTTGCTTTGAGAGAATATGTAGTAACATTTGACGAATGCAGAGGTGACAGTTTAGAACAACAAGTTTTGATAGGTGTGGTGAGCTAGTATTTGAAAGAAAAACCATTAGCATTGACTTAGCGAAGTTACGAGACTCGGTGTTTTTTTTACCACAGTCGGATGACAACTTGTTGATTGTACTCCGTGTGGTTCTGGTGGTCTAGACCTTGTCAAAGTGTAATCTTTGAGTCTGACTTCAGACTTCATCCACAGTTTGAAGATCTAACTACTATATGTTTAAGCATCTCTAAGATCATGCTTTTGATCCTGTCGTGCAGTACAAAGACAAGGATCCCAAGAACTTTACTACTCCAGGAGGACTTAAACTTTTAACAGCTTTTCCTTTCTCATGAATACCTGCATGCAATTCAATTTTCAATATTTTACGCTTTCAGACTAGAACCCTCATTTACCAGCCTGCAATACATCCTAACCTAAATCCAATTCATGCTAAGTGTAATTCTATCAACAGGTAGCAGTTACATTACCATTTCAGGTGACAATAAAAAATAGAGTGCTAACTTGATAAGGCGGAGAAACAACCTACGCTAACAATTTTATCTAGGAATGGCTTTATTCTCATTTCATTATCATCAGCCTAATATTTTACTGGGCCCACAAAGGAAAGAGTGGTTGGCCATTTATTTGGACGCATATAAAACGAACACAAAACAAAATTAGCACAGAATTATAATATAGTATTTTAATTAAAGATTGAGTCTTTGATACCAGGATTAATTATTAGTAAAGAAGTTGTACAGTAACTAAAATTATAATAGCATCTTGATTTTACCCTCGAAGGCCGAGTTCCTAGCGCAAACTAATTAACTGAAAGCTTTCAGACAATCCAAATGATTAAACTTGGAACAACAAATCGCCCTTATAGCTCAGTCAGATAAAGGCCTTGGGAAACGTTTTAAAGCACCCTTCAAACTCATGAGAGTATTTAAGAACGGAACATAATGCATACCCACATTAAAAGCATTAATGTTGATAGAATGAAGTGATGACAAGTAGTGACTGGTAGTTAACAAACATTTATCAATCTATGAGGACTTATCTCCGCAGAAAATCTACATGACAAAGGAACTTGATTTCGTACAACAGAAGTTAATAATTACTTCGGCACAGTGGTGTAAACACATGCACCTTTTAAGCAAAAAGAACACAAGACAATTATAAGATCGCCGATGTATTTCTACTGAGGGTTGGCAGGCAATAATGAAATGCTTAATTGTAGAAATAGGCAGATGTAAAAGGTTTTCAATTGCGATTCAATCTCCACTCATACGATACAAATTAGTTTTTGTAGGAGATTAAGTCATGGATGAGTAGCGGTTTTTGGAGATACACATTATCAGCCGTATAGCCTTTTGAGTTTAGATTTAGCATGGAAAATAAGTCTAACAATGCAGTGAGTAATCGAACAACAAAAGTTTAACAAAAGGTAGCATTAAGTTATGCAGATATTGAAAAGCCTTTTTTTCATTCGATGCGAATTCGTGGATAATGAAGATGCGAGTAAGGCGTAGCCGTAGTAGCTTTAAGCTTTAGTGAATGCAATTGCAAGGCAAGGCAAAGCTGTTTAAAACTATTATATGGATGACTCAGCTAATAAATTACGAATTAAGAGTTCTGTCTGACTGAGATTTAGATCAGAAGGAACAGAAGAACTTGCGTTGTGCAAAATCAAATATTCATACATTTTCATTTTTACATCTCTGGCTACGTTTTAGTTGAAGGTTGGAAATGATTTAATCAAACTTTTTCCGATGACAGACGCCTTTATGGAAAAAATCAAGTCTCTTATGATATGGTTTTATTTAATACTTGTCTAAGACTAGGATTCATCCGTAGCATTGCATTAGTCATTTTTAGATTGACGCTGATCCTGGATGTGCAATTTACTGTAGCCAAAAGCAATTGCAACTGTGAAGCCTTGATTAGTCTAAAATAATGATAAACTAGTGAATATTGTCACATATTCCGATAAAAAACGTTAATTTACAGTTACAGTAAAATAGTTTAAAACCGTGCAGATTGTAAAATATAACTGTTTGGATACGGCGATTTCAACTCCCACTTCCCCTCTACCCATTCCTCTTAACGGCTTTAATTTCTACAGATTCGATTGTAGTGAATAACTGTGTTTACTAAATGGGAAGGGACAAAACTCCAGCGACAAAAACATGGCTTGAGTAAATATTTTTTTAACTGAGTTTAACCTCACATCCAAAAAACAATCCGGCTTAATGGGATGTCAAAGAAAACTGAAAAGAGGTAGCCTGAAGGATAAAGTAACGTTACTTTAAAAGCTTGCGACGACGAGGATAGTCTTAGATAGGAAGTGCTTCCTTGCAAAAGATTACTGCCAGACAGATTAGTTAGTAGTACCTTCATACTCTGCTGCAAATTAATAATTGTGGTTTAAGACAGGCACATCAAATAAAGGCAGGGATGCGAGTCTTTTGCTCATCCAATAAGCATTATGGCAATTATTTTTTTGCAATCATATTAACAACAAAAGAGCACTGCATGGACATGGAGTGTATGTAGCTTTTGCTGTTGTTGACAGTTTTGATAGAAAAACCTACGGGTAATTTAATGTGGTAGTTACCAAAACAAAAAACTTATAAGACTCTTCCTCTAAGAAGTAGCAGAATTACATTATATAATGCTGACAAGTAGCCGGGGGCCAGAATGAATAGCTGTTGCGGAAGGCAGAGACATGGACATGACATCGGCTAATGCAATGTAAATCCATCAAAGTGAATCCTTAATTTAACAGATGAGTAAACTTTTATACAGATCATGCACAACATTGGCATATGTGTTAAGCAAACGACAAGGATAAGACTTACACGATATCTCATTCTTCATTTAAATCATGGGGATTGACCACGACAAAATGATGGATTCATCTCAACTCAAAACATCACACAGTACGTTACTTTATAAGACGTTAGTAGAAGACATCTAATAATTAGTGTAGCAAGCAAAGCAACACAAGCTTGTGGTAAAAGGTACGTGAGTACAATAATGTTTAAAATGAAAAGGTAAGGAAACTATAAGATTTGCACAAAATCACATCTATTCAACGGCCTTTGTACAGTTGACAAGAATGAAAGGCCAATGGACGAGGCGAGTATATGGGGCTTTTGGTGATATTAACTGCAGATTAGTTAGATTTAGAGACGAGTGACGTTGACACTGAAATACCAGCAACCGGAAGAAGCTCGAGTTCCGTCACTTCAGCAGTGGTTATCCTAAACTGAACTGAACACAGGCAAAAAGTTAATAAAAAATGTTGAGCACCTGTTACTATATTCTAATTTTTTTTTCGGTTAATCTAGAATCTGCTACGTGAGATTGGTTAATTGCAAATTGTCTTATCTAATCACGAAGAAGACGCGAAGCAGAATATACATAAACCGTGGAGAGGTAGGGAAATCTTTATGAGATGATGATTGAATTGAATGCAGATGGTTCTGGATTGCATATTTTGCATAATGAAAACGATTAAGTGGATTCGTTTCACATTTACGGGTCTGCTAAATGAACGCTTTTTCGTCTCAAAAGAATTGCGAACTTCAAGTTTTACAAAGATAATATTGACAGTTCGCTAATGTAATGGTTGTCGATTGAAATCGAATAATCGACATTGGAGTTTGAATAGAGATGAACAGTCGGCAACTTATTAGATGTTAAGTTAGCAAAAAGGTTAGCTATATAATGGCTTGGTGAGTTAAAAGGAGGGCTGGCAATTGATGCTATGAAACATTAACTATTGATCCTGGTCACGAAGTTTACACCTTCTCAAATCCACCTGTTTTCTAAACTTTTACGAGGAACTAAGAATTTAACCATGGTATGTTATTATACCGGTAGTTAACTTTACTTGGCAGTAGATAAGGAATGCTTTTATAAGTATCCAGCATAACGAACACCGGTTAAGAGACTTGTTTTTCTAATCAATGTTGATTGAACCTGATTTTCATTAGGTCGGCCTATCGTAGTTTCCTATGAAAGAAATCCGTTTGATCTTTGCACAATTAAACGTATAATCTAATGGAAAAATTATAGTGGTTTTGCAACTCGATCTGCCGTACTCAAAAATTATCTTTCTTGACTAGGTAAGAATCTGAAACCCTTCAGAACCGGAGATATAAACATAATTACTGATAAAGTAAGAAAGTAATGGGAACCATGAAGTAGCGTAGTAAATCGGATTAAAAAAGACAATGCGAGTATTAACTGTTAACTTTAATAACTATTCATTTAAGAATTACGGTTATTTGCGTGCAACAGTTCCGTCCAACTCTCCGAAAAGGTAGATAGGTAGTTGATGATGGACAAACCGGATTTTGTTGGGATTGTTACATCTTCTTCTGTTTTTTATTGTTTTATTTCCTTTGCCCCTTCTATTCTGCAATCAAGCATTGTAGCAGGAAACCTAGCTGACACCCAATTTTACTGAGAAATGCAGGCGATGATGTACTCTTTGACCCTGCATTTGAGCTCTCATTAAAAATGTCAACTGACATATATGAAAGTTTTTATCTTACTTTACAGTCGGGTTTACTTCAGCATTTCCGCTAAAAGTCGTTTCTAATTACAATTTATAAATTATGCATGCGTCGCTATCAGAATCCATAGACTACACTGCATTATGCAACGAATGAATGTGAATACGAACATTATAAAATTAATAACTAAAGTACATTTCCAAAACCTTTAAATGCAATGATTCTTCTATATTTCTACGTGAACTTTGATTTGCTTTGATCTGATTTAATTATGATTATGAAATGATTATATGAATCCCGCAAAAGCAGTTGGACAGCACAACATAAAGAATATCGTAAGATAGTTGTAAATATCTGATTAATCAGACAGGATGATTGGCTCTTACCTGAATTTCCTGAATGAGCTCCTGTTCATCTAGAAGAACCACTTTACAGTGGTAATTCCGGATTTTCTGACCGAAACACTTCATTTTCCTTTCGTTGAACAACCAGCCTGCAGCAACCTCTGCAGAATCCTTGCGATGTAATCTCTACCAAAACAGCAATAAGTTTTCAGCTTCAAATTTGTATACAACTTAGTTGAGAAAGTGTTCAAGGAAATACAATCCGCTATAAAATTGCCAGCTATGATATGATTTTTCTTTCTGCGGAATACCTCAAGTTTTTAGGGCAATATATTATCTAAAGTTTTGTAATGTAATGTAGTCTTCAATGAGGTTTTCGTACGGAACGATCAACAATACAAAAAGACCGAGAGAGTATCCAAACCGGTCTAATGAAATAGAAAATGTAAAGATGCCATCCAACCAGGTCTTCTTCGTTGTAATCCTCAATTTATCTCCCTTTTTTATTCGAATGTCAGATTTCCTTCCGTCTTAACCCTTGACTTGTACAACTTAACTTGGCAAATTGCTGAAGTTCAACTTATGTTGTGATTCATGGGAATTCTCACACAGAGGCAACTCTTTCAGCAGGTCCCAACTCTTATGTTAAGATTCTACAAAGGGTTCTTGTACTAATCTTTCTTATGATAATCTCGATTCATTAATTTTGTCTAACCGCAATGGGAACTCTTATCGTTCGGAAATACTACTATACCAAATTATGATGTAAACTTCATGAGAAATGGAAGACAAGTGCAATAACACTTGATATTGATGAAAAAGTTGAAGAAGAAAGTAGTTTCTTAGTAGTCCCTATTAATAAAAAAGTAGTTGTAATAGTTCGCTGGTTTTGTAGAGGAATTACTTGATCCTGTTTCTTGATCCTGCTTCCGTGTACAGTTTTTCGAGTCAATGAATTGATTAATTAGTTGGATTTAAATCAAGTTGGATAACTATTCGCACACAGACTGTAAGGTAATGAAACCGGGTTCTTCTTTCAATAATTGCAACTTCACGAATACCCAATTCCCATCAATACAATGTCATTTGCGTTTGTTGGCTTTAATTCTTAATCGGCTTAAAGAGTTATATCCAGCTTTAATAAATAGTTGAAGAGTTAAGGTTAGTTTTATGGACTGGATTTTAATTCAGGAAGCCAATTCAAAACAGGGCTTAGAGTTCTGTTGATATTTTAATGTAATTACTTTGGATGGAAATGCATGTTTATAAACGCCAATACTTTACGAATACATGCGTAAATTTGATGATTCCTATCATACAGCTTGCAAGTTAAAGTTAGCTTTTATCATATATAACTTACAAATATTTAACGCAGTGAAATAGTTCAGGCACACATTGCTCCGTCCGGTTTCCTCCTAGTTTAGTACTAGGTTATAGGTTACATAAACTCCAGTCTAGGATTGCTTGACACTTCATTAACTTTTGTATAAAAGGACATTCAGAAGTCAATTATCGTGCATTCATTAGATATATTGGTAAATGAAGATTAAATCTCCAAGGTGTAGGACGCTCGGGTAAATCAACTTTTATGTTATGCCACCCACAAAAAATAAAGTCAATCACCACAAGCCAGCTTCTGTCTGTGGTTGGTGAAGATGAATTAATAATTTCAAGAGTTCAATCACTGTCTTTTACTTTACTTAGGCCCTGGCCCATTCAGACCCACACACCAAAAACTAATCCTTATCCTCTCTCAATTGATTGATCTTCTTTAATCATTATTCTTAACCGAATTAACCGTTGTTTTTGCAAACTTTACTAACAAATAGCCTTTTAAAATACTATTGCTATCCCGTTGAATAAGCGTCAGATAAGTGACTCTTTTCAGTGAACTTTGTGGCTGCAAATCAACGTCTCATTTTACCTCAACCTGAACCCCGAGAAATGCATGGGATCATCGTGAGAAATGCTTGATAATTGGGGTACAACAGTTACAGCTACGACTTCGATTACTATGCTTATTACACCTCAAATACATCGGCTTTTTCTGATAAATCACAAAAACTTGAAGGTCTTTCCTTCTTCATAAATCGGTCTCAGCCACAACAATTAGTCTTTGGCTATGAAGACGTGACACAATTTGAGACACATGATGAAACTCCACAGAATCCCTCTCGTTGCATACAAAACGGAAGAACTTCGTAGCAGGCAAGGATTGCTTTCTTTAGGAAAGTCTATAAAAAAAACCTTCGTTAACACCTTGTTGCTCTAAAGGAAGTCAGAGCCAGACTAACGAGGTTCACTGCATAGAAAGAGTGTAAACAGTAAACAGTGAGATCTCGGCCCAGTAGTATCCTACCTGTGGACCTCTAAAGGTAAGGGTAAGGTAAGCGTTGCGTTGCGTTGGTTTACTTCATATCGCTCATGCAATGCCACAGTAATTGTAATATAATGTAATGCAATGCAACAGGTAGATGGATAAAAAGAAGATAGTAAATATCGTCAGGTAGTAAATTGCTCGTATTGAGGAACTTCCCATGAGAGTTTCTGTGAAATGCAATGCAATCCCATCCTATGAAATACCAGACGAGAGGGAGAGACCAACTTGGCTAGGTGTAATACAATTTGTTACGAGCACTTTGCTTACCGTATTTCCAGAGTTAATCCTCCCCTGATATAATTAGTATTGTACATTGTACATCAAGGGATCCTTGGCTTCATTCAAGTAAGAAAGGTAGGTAAATGCTAAATAGGTCCCAGTCCCCCTATACCTTTATAAAAAATCCTGGTTTAAAAGAATATATCCTCTGGGAAATTAAAATGGGAGCTCTGGTATGCATATTTTATTTGATCCAAGTCGTCATATAGTTTCAAATTTACTTGCTCTGCATTATTGATATGCATGCACTTTTAATTTCAGCCGATTGACGAACAGGTTTTATGTACTGCACTGCACTGTATTCCTTCAGAAGGTCTATGTTTAATTTTTTTAAATAATTCAATCTTATCAGAATACAGTCAGAGTTCACATGAAAGAATGATACAAATGGCTTTAGTCAACATGACTAGTAACATGACAGAATGACAGCGTCGCGTGGTCAAGTTTCTTTAAAATTTTTAAATTGATCAACGGATTTTAAATCAACGGCTATTAATAACAAATTTGCAATTTTAACATGATAATGCAAGCTCATTCAAGAATTTTAGTTGACTCCACTGAGACAAAAATAATTACACTTGCATGACATGATCATGATAAATGCTTTGTAGTAATTTCTATCGGAGCTTGGCTGGCTTAATTACATGAAGTATTAAAATTTCTCAGGTTTGCATGCGGAAGTACTTCGTACTTTGAGGTTGATTTAGGATTCTGGGAAAAGGGGAGCTATTATAAGGATAGATTGATAGATATGCTCAGGGCAGCTAAATTTAGTTTGGTTTAATTAAACTCGATCATTTTAGAATCAAAGGATTAATTATAAGAACTGACAGACACACCTTTACAAAAAAGTCTCTGGAAGTGGTTGATTCTTATGCTTACGATTATGAATTAAGTAGCAGGAATGACAGAGGCAATTATATGATCCACTTTATGACTGACCTGTCAAAGATAGATTTCATATCAAAGGCTGTCGCTGCAAACACTAATTTCTAGTATTAATAACTCCATGATTATACTAAAATTTTTATTTTCAGAATTTTGACAACACGACTCAAATTACTTACTAATTCATCATAACGAACAAATATTAAACAATAAATACATCAGTTCAATCCATCTCTTTCTCTTATTTTAAAGCGAATTGACAGATTTAGAACTTTAAACTTTTCTCTTAAATTAAATATAAACTTTTACTAATATTTGTATGGATATTATCTAAAAGGATAGAGGAATGAGATTTAATATCGGGAATAAAATATATGCAACTACAATAGCGGGTATAAAGATAATTGATTATTCCTTTCACACAATCGTACCATTTTATACTACTCCAAGATTGACATTTTTCTTAATACTATTACTGTTAGAAGTTGTAGTTTTCAGTCTAAATAAACCAAAACTGACATGATTAAGTTAACTTTAAGAGAGGCAGTATAGGCTAAAGCTATTACACATTAAACTATGCCGGCCAGAAGATTATTCTTTTACATCGTTTGCCTTCCGTTTTTGCAGTTCCGTTCGAAGAAAGGCCATTCCATGTGTTCTTAAATGTCGCTGAAATTCGAAAGACGCCGTAAACTGTTGGTAACAAACTTCACACTGGTTTTCCAAGATAGGGATTCCACCTTCGTATCCAATTTTCTTCAAATATGATGCCAAATCTTGAATGAACTCATGCTTCACTTTCATGTGCCGTTTCAGAGCAAGCTTTGTAACAAACGTCGTATTACATTCTGGACACCAAAACTCCAAGCGTTCACTTCCTTCTAGACTCAATCGACGGACCTCATCTTCTGACCAGACATGAACGGACTTGACGTGATTTAAAAAAGTTTCTTCATTGTTGGAAGCGAAGTCTTTGCACTTTAAGCACGAGTAGTTTCCTGGATCTGCTCGAGCACTAGAAAGGGGATGACCGATATTCTCAGAATCCACATCGTCTAAAGCTTTTTTAGCAGGTACTTCGCCTTCTTCTAGTAGGTTAATATTAAAAAAGGATGATGCCCTCTTCCTCCTAGGAAGTGCAGGCTGAGCCCCGAACGGTCTACTTGTAAGTCTTTTACTCGAATCTGGATTTGGCAACGGTTGCCTTATTTTAGAGATCAAGAATCGTTTTGCGGAAGAAGTCTTTTTGAGTTTGTTGAGATCATCCGTACTGAGATCTAACTTGTGATTCGTTGACATATGACGATCAAAAGTGTCGCAGTGAAAAAACTCCCTTCCTCTGCAAATTGGACAGTAAAATATAACCACGGCATCTTCACTTGTGCTTATCGTTATAGTCTGCTGCACAGTGGTAGCCTTTGATTCGTCTCTAATACTTTGATTATTATTAAATTCATCTAGGATGTTGCTGTTACTTTTTGTTATGGGTATTTCTGATCTTTGGTGCGCCAGAAAATGCTTTTCAATGGGCTTACGTTCCTCGAACTTAACATCACATAGTGGACACTCGTACGGTAGGGCTGCTCGAAGAGTATGAGAATGGTAGATGTGATTTTTCAATACTTTCAGACTTTCTTCTTCGTGAGAATTTGTTTTGGCAGTGGAGTAGATATGCAGTTTTCGGTTGTTGCAAAATAAGCAAACGACGAGCCCTTCTCGCGAATGATCAAGGCCGTGACAAGCTAGAGTGGCAGGGTCGCCTAAATTTTCCTTGCATACTAAGCAATGACCAGGTTCCAAGTTGTTGGCTTTTCCACTACATTGATCTTCATGACGTTTGAGAGCTACTTCTACTAAAAGTCTGTCGCAGTACTGACAAATTTTGAGGCTTTTAATAAATTCATTGTTAGTTTGGGATTCAGAAAGCTTCCTTTTAGCACTATTTTTTGCATTTTTATTCTTAGATTCCATTTTTGAAGAGGTAGACGTCTCTGTTACTTTTTTATCATTTGATAAAACAGGAGTACAAACATTTCCTCGTCTTGGTTGGGTACGCGTTGGTTGCGAATTAGGGTGCTTTTTCTGTTTACTTTTACAGCCGTTCAATTTCACTTCTACTGATGTTGTTGAAGCCGTTTCTGGAGATAAATCATTATCCACTTTTGAAGTTTCAGTCTCTGATGTTTCAGAATTGATGACATGGTTAGCATGCCATTCATCTATATGTGTCTTTAGCTCCTCCGGTTTTAGAAAAGTCTTGCAACAGTTTTTACACGAATACCCACACCAGCTTTGAACATGGGAATCCTCCTTGGTTAGCAAGTGCTGATCGTAAGCAACTTTACTTGGAAATACGAAGTTGCATACAGTACATTGAATTAGATATGCACACATCCGTCGAACAGTTCGTTCTGCAGAGGATATTTCAAAATCTTTAGGCAGGTCAACAAGATTGAGACTTAGAGAGAGGTGATCGGGTTTTGTATCTAGCTTACAATCTAACGGTACAGTAATAGAATGTTCTTCGGCCAAGTGTTTGAAAAACCACTCTGATGTAGCAAATGCTTTTGAATTGCAACCGGTACACAGTATCACTGCTCGACAGTGTTCATATCGTACATGATCAATTGCTTCCTGTTTTGATTTCATTGACGTGTCCCAGTGATGGTCGCAGGACTTCAGCACACATGAGTAGATTATTTTTTGCGATAACAGCAAGCATTCTTCGTCCAGATGCTTCTTAAAAGGCAGCCAATCTTGATAAAATGTGTGACATTCCGGGCAAAATAAAGGTCCTTCCCGGTTGTGAAATGTCTGCTGGTGCAGAATTTTCATACAAGGAGACCAACAGGGTATATCATCTTCAGAACAAATAATTAACTCTTCTGGTTGTATTTCCGACTTCTGCTGAAGCGAAAAATGTTTTATAAACTCAGCTTCCGTTTCAAAATGTTTCTTACAACATTTTGGCATTGTTAGGCTTAGTAATCTCGGCTTAGATGATTTAGTAGCATCCATGTTTACCAAAGTAATTGTGTCGCGGTCCTCGGTGATTTTTTCAGTCGTTTTAGAAATCAATAAACTATGTGAAACCGATGAATCCACATGACTAGACGAATTGCACGTACTAATAGAATTATGACCAGATCCAAGGGAACTTCGCTGACTGCAGCTATCTTCTAGGGGCGCGTTTTTCCTTTTATTTAATACAGTTTCGTCACCGGAAGACGACGCATATTCAAAATGTAAGTACTCATTTTCTTCCAAAGATTTTATCTTAATGTGCTTGACAAAGTCGTCAACCTTCACATCTTCACAGTGGCTAATTACGTGCTGGAGAAGGGTACAACGATTGAAAAACTTCAGAGTTTTGAGACATATATCACAATAATATTCTATAAGTAAAGTTTTCCTTTGAAGATGTTGTTCAAGTCCTTCACAAAGCAGAAATCTGCAAGATCAAAGACAACAACTCAATCAGTAACATAGTAACATCATCACTACACAAGATCAAAAGTAGTGACAACAACAAGTAATGAAATCACAATAAGCAAAAAATACGCCTTTAGATTTACCGATCACTGCACGATGAACATTCAGATTGACCACATTGTTCATATCCGAGTGCCGTTATGATCTTGAAATTTTTCAATATTTCAGACTGTATTTGATATCGATTTAAAACCTCCTCCTCTTCAGGCTCTTCCACTAAACGTTGGCTAAGAGCTGTAGTATAGTAACAGAAGAATTAATCAATCATAGGTTGAATTTTCCCTAACTTTTGATGAAGTCAACTGTCGGAGTAGATTAGCCTTATGACAACTATTACCTTCATTAACTTCTTCCGATGCAAAAGGTTTGCTTATAGAATTGATTGACGGATGTGGTATTAAATGGATTTGATGAGCTGCCAATGAATCCTTCTCTTCTTCCTCTTCAACAATTGGGTTTTGACTACTGGCAACTGTCAAACAGCCATCTGACAACGAACCATCAAATCTTATCCTTTCTCTGGACAAAACGTTGGCACTTATTCGATCCAAGTCTTTTTTAATCTCCCCTTCAGGACGACAAAGTCGGATACACGATTCACTGGACAATTCTGACGAGGTTGTGTAAGGGAAGAAAGGTTCTTTAGTTGAGGTGTCATTGATACCCAAACACTGCCGTTTCCTGCGTGGGTCAATGGACTTCTGGTCAATAAATTCTAAAGATTCGTCACTCAATGACGAGGATGATGAGGATGGACTGCTGTAATCTCCGCTGACTTTCATCCTCCTGTGACTCGCAGACCTCAGCGCGTTCCGCTGTCTTACCGATTTTAACTTCTTTCTTGGCGTACACTCGTTGGATTTCATGACAAGGGCCGCAGGGGTGTGCACGCTGGGTTTTTTAGCTGTCTCAGCAGATTCCTTGACGTCTAAGGCTTTACTTTCCAACTTGGGAAGGAGGTCGAAGATGCTTTTACTTGATTCAGAAATGTTCTCGATTATATCAGCCACCTTATCGGATCAGAATCGTAATCATGATTAGAGCGAATTAATGACGATTACTTGAATAATTTCCATAAAAATATCCAACCTGTTTCCATACCTCGTGCCCCTTCTCCTGAGGGGAATTCGGTGATACGGATACCGTTACCGACGTCATTTTAATTGTGACCCCGGGGCGCACAGGAACTTTGTGACAAAGGCTCGGAGTTCACTTCATTGTCATCCTTCCTGCCTCTCCAATCCCTTTAAATGCAGTTAATTAATTGACAATTAAATGCAGGGAGGAACCTTGGCAGATTAACGTAAAAATTTAATAAATCCTCCATACTTTACTTACCAACACTAAAAGTACAATAAAGCAAGCACCGGTTGACGGGAGATAATCATTGGATTACGGATGACGAAATGGCTGCTGGTTGGATTGGAATCCCAAAAGAATCAGCTAAAATAAAAGATGTTTTAGTTTTTAAAACGCATTATTTCGGAGTTTTGGAGCATAAATCATCATAAAAATATTATTTCCAACTTCCAAAACGCACCCAGCATTAGGTTTTGTTTGTAAATGTCGACCTTGATTCATCAAACGAGGCCCTTCTCCATTCTAAATTCCATCATTCCATGGCCTTTTTTTTATTACAATCTCAGCAGCATCCAACCTACCAAAACCTCTTTTATATCGGGTTTTTTTTAGAGACAAAGATAAAAGTTTTTATAACAAATCTGAGTAAAAAATGGAAGAATGTTTTGAATTTATTTGTGATTTTGATATTTCCAAGAAGAATAATGAAAAAGGGGAAAGTGGTGTTGAGTTGGATGGAGTCGGGTAAATAAAAAACAGGGTGGATGGTGGATTTTTTGGTTGGACTTGTGCAGGTCCTGCACACAATCATTCATGCGCTCTGCTCTACTCACAAACCTCAGTTCCAGTTCCAGCTTCTAAGGCAAAAAACGTTACTTTTTTTTAGTCCATGGCATGTATACCGTATTTCCGTAAATAATACCCCCACCGAAATAATCCCCCCCACCCGGTATAATAAGTTTAAATTTGCCCTATCTAGTTTATGTTAATACAATTTCTAATTTTTCCTTCGAATAGGATAATTCCCCTGGGGCTTTATTTTGGGAAATACGGTATAAGGGATTTATGTGTGGCTGCAAGAAATTGGGGTCAAGGTCGCGATTTTGTGGGATTTGACCTTCGGAGGAAAAAGTTAAAGATGCTTTATGCTTGTTTAGGTTAAAATTAGCTGGAATCTTAAAATTTTTTCTTTTTTTTGGGTGGATAGACCAATTCGGAATTATGAGTTTTTGTCTGTTTTTTGTTTTCTTCCTGTTTAATTTTTGATAAGGTTGATTATTGAAAGGATCCGAAATATTATGTTGGTTTTGGTTATAGAAATCCTAACTTAAGTGGTGAAGTTTGTGATTCTTGGTGCTATTATTATAGGGATCTATGTTTATTCCATGCTATGCTGAGTACATTTAAGACGTTGCTGGGAGTTTCTCTTCTACGACTTGTAATATGAATGAAATGTTTAGTTAACAATTTGAAACTTTAGATAATACAAGGTGCATATGTAGTCTTGGCGTGGTAAGTTTTGGTTTCTTATGCTAAAGCTTGCATAAGAAATCAATAAATAAAACGTAAAGCAAGTAGGATTTCATGGCAGGTGTATTAAATCAACTGATGAAGTAAAGTTCCTCAAAGGTTGTCGTTGTCGTATCACTATTACTGTAGGCTTTAATGTTTGTATTGATTCCGCACATTTCATTGAGTTTGAATTGAATTGCAATGCCACTGAGAGTGAGTGAAGCTCCCTTTCGTTGCCGAATTCCACAGAAAATTTAACAAGGTTGGTCAAATGGACCTACTAGGAAAAAAATATCGCATGTCTTCATATTTGTTCATGTTCATTATATTTGTTTAAAAAATCTTAAATATGTCTGGCCATCTTATAACTCATGCTCACAAGAATATAAGCTTTAAACCAATATGCTTAATTTGCCTACGCTAATCGTGGTGACATATTATAAGGTCCGTGTTTGCTGTTTGCAGGGCTATTACACAGACAGAGCTATTGGTTTAAAGACTTCATAGCCTTCGATCGTTCCTTGTCTAACGGACAAAACAAACACATAGTCAGGGATTTCCTTGATATGAAATACTATCATCAGTTAGTTAGTGGACTATAATATTTTTCTCCAGGTGTAAAGCAACTGTCACTGTACTGTGCAAAATGCAAATAACCTAACTAAATAGCTGACCTTCATCAACCTGAAAGTAACAACTTAATATTAAAGACCTTCTGTCTAGTGGATGCAAGACAAGAGTACATTTTCGAACCCATATTTATCCTTAATTAAGTAATTTTCTGACAATGTAAATCTTTCTGATAGCTTAGTTGATCGTTTAAAATGAAGACCAAGGCAATCTGCCAGGAACAAACGAACAGATAAGAGACCCTCATCCACGTTACCGAAGTCTTCGTCTGGGTCTTGGTCATTTGTCGGTTAAGTGTTTTGTAATGAATAAATGGAAAACATGCATCGAGTTCGAATTGAAACGTGAAAAGGTTTATGAAGTTTAATGATGTAAAAATGCCAATTTAATCACCATATCCAATTTCCTAATAGCCCTTACTGTAAGAAACTGTGAAGTGTTCAATCTATTTTCCATTTAAAAAAGGTTCTTCGCGAGCATTCTTCAGTCGATGGCTTTAAACTTTAATCGCTTCAGTTACATACAAGAAAGAATAATAAGGGATAAAATGATCTCCGAGTGCGGCATCCACCACGACTTTCATTAGGATTAGGATATTCAACCTTGCTCTCCAAGTTTAATGTTGAGTTTACAGATTTACATTTAAAGTATGAAAAACACCCATCGTAGCAGCCCGTTTTAACACTTCAGCTTTATTCTATAATTAAACTAAATGCAAAATACAAGGTCGAATAGAATGGAAGAGATTCATATTTGATATCCCATTGTTCTCTCTACTACTCATCTTTTACTCTCAAAATGTATAAGAACTTCAACAGGGTATTTTTTATGAAGATAAGAAACCTAGAATTGTGCATTTTTTCTTTTGGATTGGAAGTGGTTGGCATTTTGTTTGTTCACTTTATGACTTTAAAAACTTAAGCCCCAGATATTTTGTCCAAAATTTGCCATTTTAATTCAAATTCAGACCATAATTAATGCTCAAACATAATTACTAAGCATGGCAGCCATATAATGCAACTTAACCCTTATGCAAAATTATGTTAGCTGCGGTGTATTGCTTGAGAGAACCCTTTTTTCCAGACGTGGATTATCTGAAAACCATAAAAGGAAAGCAAGGATTAAAAAAATGCAGTATTACTAATTTATAAACAATGCAATGCCAATTCGATTCGATTTATATTTGGCATTGGAAGTGTAAATGGACAATCAAGCAATTTTTCACCCTACTTTAGACCAAAATTTTTTTTGCTACGACAGCTAGACGTACATTGCAAATTATACTATAAAAACTAACTATTTAAAAAGTGGCCCGATAAATTAACATAAATTATGCCTTAGGATGAGCACAATAAAGCGTGTATAAAACGTACAACTACACCTATTTATCATTCATATCAACGTGCATATGTCATCATCATAAAATGATCATCATTCGCAAATTACGATATTAAAATATTATAATGATAAGGTATGCCTAGGTGAGGTCTTTGATGATGAAGATAATGCAAAGCATTTAAATCCTAACCAAGATTTTACACTATAAAATATTCAGAGTTTTTACAATAGTTATAAGAGTTAATAATTCCTCGACCCTGCATCGATTTGAGTCTAACACTTCTTTAGAAATAACAAGTTATGGATGCAAACAGGGACTGTGTGCGCTTTCCATGCTTTTGGCGACTTGATCAATCAAACCACATGTAAAAGGTATTATACTCTAAGCGTCTAGATGAGCTTCTTATTAATTAAACTCATCTTTTGCAGACAATAGCCTATGCAAGATTGCAATAACGCAAATCTGAAGTGGCTAGTTATATTCTGACTGTACAAAACGAAGCATCTTCTGTAAACTAGCAGAAGGGTTATCTTCCATTCCTATCCTATCTACGATAGAACGACTAAGGAAGGGTAAGGTTATACTTGTACAATGGCCAAGACGTCAAAGCCGACCACTAAACTAGCAATATCCTATCATCATTAACCTTCATTTTCTTAAAAGTTAAGCTCAGATTCATTAAACTAAATTATTTTTAATACTTTTGTACAAACACCGAAAGTATTTTAGCATTCGGTATCAGACAGTCTCTCCTTTAACATACCAAAAAACCATGAAGATTGTAAAATTATTTAACTTCCTGACTAATCTGACGTTATGGGTGTTAATTTTAACTACACTTGTGCCTCTTCTTGGAGTGTTATTTTTATGGAAATTAGTTGTAGTTCTTGTTGCAAAGTTACTTCACTCAGACTTGCATGCAACGGATGCAAATGATACGTATTTCGCAATAGATGATACTAAGAAGATTGGCATAGTCAATGCTGCACAAATCTGGAGAGTTAAAGGTCGCCTGGACGTGGATGCCTTTAGGGAACATTTTAGGGAATGCTTCCTCCAAGATGATCCCGACTTTAGGAGAAGATATCGGAATCTCTACTGTTATTTGGTCAAGTTTGGTGGATATGTTTTTAAAAAGAGTGTATCCGAGGTGGATTTGACAAAACATGTTTTGGAAAATAGTTTCAATTCGGATAAAGGCTTGGAAGCCTTTATAGCCCAGTGGTTTCTCGAAGAAAGGTTTAAAGAAGGGTTGCCTTTGTGGCAGATCGTTGTGGTCCACTTGCCACTTACTTGTAATACGGAAGAGTATGAGACCGTTTTACTCTTTAAGTGTCATCACTGCCTTTCGGATGGATATGGGTTTATCCACATCGTGGATAAGCTCACTGGAAGCAACTCACCTTATCTGGTTAAGAATGAGTCGGAGTCTGCTTGGCAGAAAGTGAGTTTCTCGTCATTTCTCATCGGGACTATGCTACAAAATCATGGCTAGGGCTATGCTTTTACATTACCAAAACTATTACATGCATTTAGTTAGAGAATGTTAAAATATAGGACCCGACACCGAAAATTAGTGAGCTTATGCTTCAACTTTAATTGTTGTAGTAATTTTGAAAATGTCCAGCCTTTAAATACATACATATTTAGTATTAGCACGAATACCATTTAGCAAGCAAAATACGGATAGGGAGGTTATCCTGCTCTTCTCTTCGTTGATCGTTTAATTCTAACAAATGTTCATGCGTATGCTTATGTGGGCCTGCCTCTTACTTTAGTTAAAACAATTGTATGTTTAGTTAGTGCAGGTGCACTGAAGAGATGAGGCTTATAAAGATTGAATCAAATTAATCAGAAAAATACACACGGAACTCCTCTAATCATTGTCTCTTCTACACGCTGACTGAGACTAAACATCTTATGAAAAAACCTAACGGTCACTAGTACAACAATTGTAAATCTGTGCAGTTTAGAGTTTAATTTAGTAGCCAGTAAGAGTAAACCTGAGCAATGGGATATTGAATGTGATACCTTTCAGCTTTGGCAATTGTTAAAGTTTGATTTAAACGTAACTCACACATAATGTTAATATGTTATTACAACTTGAGCAATCAATATGGCATGGTATTGTTAGAAATCTTGTGAATGTCTACTAGCACTAGCAGCTCAGTGCAAAAAACAATATTGATGGTAAATCAATGTTAAACATCAATTCTGGTTGGTTCGACGTTCGAGTGCATGTACTTTCTTTTCAATAACTATACCTACCTAGAAAATCTTTGAGTATAGTAGATGAATGAGGTATGAATGAAAGAAAAAATTAATTGGTATTCAAAACCACACTCTTCATTTCAATTTCAGATAAAAGATGCTTTCTTCTTTCCCAAAGAGTTGTCTGACTTAGTGCTAAATGTGTCTAGAACCAAGGACATTTTCTATCCCATTAAAAATGCCAACAGAAGATGGTTCATATCATTCAACACGTTGGACGTTAGCGTTCTTAAAACCATTCGGAGACAAACAAACACGCATTTCATAACCGTAATGATGTCACTTATGGCTGGTGCGATGAAGAGATTACTTGCTGAAAATATGAACGAGGCTGAAATCCCCCAAAGCTTATGGACAGCTAACTCTCTGCCTTGGCCTAATCATCCCAGAAATGCTTTAGTTAATCACTGGTAAATTTTTATGTTGTCACAAAGGTGCTTATCAGTATTTATTTAGTATCTTTAAAACTATAGTAAAAATTCATAGGACTGGAGGAGTCTTCAAGATCCCTTTCGGAACAGCAAATCCCTTAGAAAGACTTCGTGGAGCCGAAAATTTTTTTAATCACTTTCATGAGTCGAAGATGAACAAAAATGTAAAAAGATTGATCATCCCTGCTACGTGGGTCATCCCAAGCTTTCTAATGCGATGGGGTCTCTCTACAGACCTTTATTATTTTAGATACTCAAATGCCTTTGCATCGCTTATGTTGTCTGACAAACCTCATTTTTTACTCGGAAATGCAGTAAAAAACATTTACTTGCCTTTGGGCCTAAAGGACAGCGTACCAACTAGTGGTAATAATGTAAAGATTACGTGAAAAGAATTGCTCGTCTTGATGAAAACCTGTAATTTGTTCATTCAAGCATTATGGGACGTCTTAATAATTATAACTTCTGTTCTTTTTCAACAGTATTGTTTGGAGTGTCAACTTCACACTCGAATCAAATTGATCTTAGCGTCGTTGCAAACACTGAACTTGTGCCAGATCAAGATGCCATTGACAGACTGACCAAAGTATACTTTATGAAAGAGCTTGAGGAGCTGCAGAAATGTTTGGCGGAGTCAAATAATAACGACTTTATTGTTAAGTTAGAGTCGTGATGAATTGTCGTCCTTATTGTTCACTTGTTAATTCATGCATTTGACAATAAGATTAAAGACAGACAATAAAGAGAGCGCTTTTGAAAATAAGTCAACATAACGCGAGTTGAAGCTTCTAGACGCTTAAAATCTTTGATACATTACCGAGTCTATCTTCCGATTTCCAATTATTGCATGCCCTCTTCTACTAGTTATTACGCTTGCTAATCTCCACAGTTTTACGGCAAGGTTGAATGCAAAAATAATTATTGTGAACTGTACGCAAAGTTGCATGTGCAATTAAACTAAATGAATTACGAATAAGTTGGATATAGGAGTTAATTTTCCAGTCATTTTCAATATATTATACACGCAAGTATGGCATGTAGAAGTAACATTTTGTGCATATCATACAGGCACGACTGAAAGCTGTTAAATTGTGGCTTTTTACTTTAATTTCATCCCTAATTGATGTTTATAACGCTAAGACTACTTCGTGATTATACTTTGGTGACCAAAGCAAGCAAATTATCTTCATTTCAATGTCGACCACATTTTGCGGTACGATACATTCCAGAGATGCTTTGTCAGGCATTTATATGGAGCATATTTCATGATGAGGATGACAATAGAACATTTACATGTCGGCGGACGCCCTTGAAATACTAGTTATACTTCACTTGACGTTGACGAATAACTCCGCAGTTTGCTAGCGGAATACAATTACGTTGAGTAAAGCTTTCCATCTTGAAAGTTTTTGTCATTTATATTTTATCCAGTGTGGGATTTGGATCAAAGAAAATCACTTTGATTGGATTATTGAGTTTTTAGCTACGACACACAGTAATTTTCAGCAAGGATAGTTCCGGAGCACATATAGAAACTACTTAGAAATACGCAATGGAGGTAGTTAGCTAAATTGAAAACAATAGTCGACAAACTAAAAATATAGCAAATTCTTAAACACGAGAGAAAAACCTCAAATACAAATGTTATTCAAGGTCAACTTCAAAGTTGATGAAACCCAGGAAGACTTTGTAAAAATGCTTTTAGCAACATCGCGATTATTTCCTCGAGACGACCTTTATTGCAAGCATGTCTAGGATAATGGGCTAGACTCCGCAGTTTTCGATTCATTCTTATTACTATTACTATTTACTTTAGCTTTATCTTCCTTCATTCTATTATCTTCGTCAATAACATATTGAAATAAATCCGTGAGATTTTCGAATTCTGTCCTTCCTTGAGGTTCATTTCTTGGAATTCGGGGAAGGAATCCTCCAACCTTTTGGCGAAATTCTTGTAGCTATTTAACATGCAAATAAACAACGTGGATTATTATCCAGACCATAATATAACTAAGTCTTCTGATAATCATAGGCGCAACCAAGAGGGGGTACGAGGGGGTGCAAATGGTGTAAAAGGATAGGAAGGGGAGTGGCTGGGAGGGGCTGGGCGGAGACTGTTTACATATACCGGATTGGACCTTTCAGGAACTCCATTGGCTCCATCAGTGGGGGTACGAGGGTACATTGTACCCCCTTGAATAACCGAAATGCCCTACCTACCCTTTACATGTTAAGTAGGCCCCGCCTGCCTAGCCTCGCATACACCCCTTCCTTCCTATCCTTTTTTAACACCGTTTCTACCCCCTGGTATCCCCTCTTGGTTGTGCCTATGAGGAATTCCAGGGGGTTCATTTTAAAACCAGGTGGTACAATGTACCCCTGAACCTCCCCTGGTTGCACCTATGCTGATAATGTTTTCAATTTTCAATATCTTACATTTTGCACGCCTAATAATTTCCACACGGTAAAAAATAACACACCGCATCCAGCTACGGCATAAAACGTTCCCCATCGGAGTGCACGCGAGGCTAACGCTGCTCCGGACTCAAATTTTCTAGAAGGGGTCATTCCTTGGTCAAAGGCCGTAGGGTCTTGTTTTTTGGTGGATGAGACGCTTGTCCCAAACCCAAATAACATGGACATTCCAGCCACGCTTGTCAGGAACATCGCCTCTGAAATTACCCACCCACATCAATACAGCTCTTTTACATACTTTTTTCACAATTAAACTGGTTTTAGTAGATTACCGTATTTCCTGAAATAATTCCTCCCCGGTATAATACCCCACTAGGGTCCCCGGCCCCCACTACCTTCCCTTCCATGTTAAAGGCTTAAATTGGCTATCAATCTTTGTCCTTATCCTTGTTAGTTAATAGAATTCCTAATTTTTCTTCCAAGTAATAAAGCCCACCCTGTGGGATTATTTCGGGAAATACGGTAAATAGGTTAAACTAACTGGAATTCCCTGACTATAAGCCGCGGTTTCTGCATAAAAATGATGTTTTGAAGAATATTTACCATGACCCCTGTTAACATATATAGCAAATAGCAAAGACTGCGGCTTAATTAACGAGGGCGGCTTATAGTCAGGGAATTACCGAATTACGGTGTTGGGAAAAATACATCGTCTAACCTCTCCATTTAGAAAAGCTCTTATCCTCAACTGATTTAGAGGATTTTTCAGAATCCGCTTCGTCCATAATAATTTAGTGAACAATCCGTCCGATTTCCCATGTTTTTTCGTAGGCGCCTTCAA